>MDJU01000105.1:0-71230 GCA_001721665.1 Trichoderma pleuroti
CCTTTCACCTCTCTCTCACTTTGACTGTTTTCCGGGCCTTGCAGCTGGCATGAGACTTTTCCGAGGCAGCGTCGACAGCCTCACTTTTTCTTCTTCTTCTCTTGCTTTTCCCCTTCTCTTGCACCGTCATTTTGTCTTCGTCAATACTTCCTTTCCTTTTCCGGCTGCTTCCATTTCCCTTTTTTCTTTTTAACTTTGGGTCTCGCTATTACATGGCTGGATAGGGTAGCTTGAGAGTGATGACGTCGAGACGCTCCAGGTGACAAGAGCAGAGCTTTCTTTTCTTCTTTTCGACGCCGCAACTCACGTCCTGTGCGCCTCGGCCTGTGATTCTCATCGCCGGAGCGACCGCGGCCTGCGAGATTTGCGACGCTCACGGAGCCTTGCCGCGTGTTTCATCCGTGACGGAAGCCGGCGCAGCAGCTGACGGGTGGAAATTAGAGTTATGAGGGAATCTTGAGCTCTCTCTGTCCGCTCCTTGAAAAAAACAACATCTTGTTGGCGCCAGCAAAAAAAAAAACCCTCATTCTCTTTCTCTCTCTCTCTCTCTCTCGCCCTGTGCGATTCTTGCTCTTGCTCGTGTGGGTTCGCGGGCTTGCATCCGGTGGTAGTTTTTTCTGCAGACAAATCATCCCCGTCTAGACAATGCCGCCGCCAAAGGCTGCCGGGGCAACGGCCAAGAAGCAGCGCTTGACCCTCTCCCAGCTGGCTGCTTACGACGACATTCTCACGGATGCGCTCGTCGACCATGTGAGTTCAAGTGCGCAATGCAGGTGAAGGACGGGGCATCTAATTTTGATTTGCGCCAGGCTTTTTACTGGACTACGGTGCCCAAGAATCGCTCGTCTTACCATCCATCACGGGGCATCCGAGAAGGTGAGGTGGCCAAAATCATCCAGCAAGATGTCGTCGTAAACAAGGACCTCGAGGCCGCCGAAAAGCGGCTGCTGACGTCTGTGGATGGCCTCAAGAGGTATGTCAATGGCCTGAGGCTGGACAAGGAAAAGGCCGATTTTGTGCAGCATCTGCGACGATATCTTCGCATCTACATGCCCGACTGTCCTTGGGAGGTCAGCACCACCAACCGATACACCATTGTGACCCACGAAGCGTGTGTCATTGCCAGGCGATACATTAAGCGCAACGAGACCATCAAGTACCTTTCCGGCATACAAATCAACATCACCCCCGAGGAGGAAACTGAAATCACGGTCCGCAAAAAGGACTTTAGCATCGTCGTCAGCTCCCGCAAGAAGTGCACCAGCTTGTTCATGGGGCCGGCGCGATTCGCCAACCACGACTGCCGCGCAAACGCCAAGCTCATGACCACCAGCCAGTCCACCATTGAGATTGTGGCCTCTCGACCCATTGAAGTCGGCGAGGAGATTACAGTCACGTACAGCGATTGCTATTTTGGGGAGGACAACTGCGAGTGCTTGTGTCGAACATGCGAAAAAGAGCTGAGGAATGGATGGGCGCCCGAAGGCGAAGCGGTCAATGTAAAAATCAGTGATCGAAAACGATGAACGGAAAGAGACGTACTACTCTCTGCGCAGACGGCGGAGAGACGACAGCATTGGCGGCTCCTCGCGCACTTCCTCGGTGACTCCCGACATGCGGCCACGCATTTACAAGACGAAGCCAAAGGTGAAGAAGCAGGATGCGCAGGAAACATCGGCGATTCCGACCCCCGCGCCAGAAGCAACGCCGCGAGGCCAAAAACGAACCATGGACGCAATGGCAACTCCACCAATCACACCGGCCAAGAAGCTCAAGCTCTTGTCTGAATCATCAGCCGCTTCGTCCAATCTGCCCTCTCTCCCCAGCGCGGCCTCGAGCGTTGACGACTCGTCGAGCACCAGGAGCGTGACCCCCAGCCATGCAGATGCCCCCGAGACGGATACCGCGTCGCCCGAAAAGGAGAGCCCGCAGCCAGAGGCGCAAATGCCGCCAAGATTCTCAGCAGAACCTTTGGACACATTGAAGAAGGAGCAGCGACACGCTTATAAAGACGTCACCAGCATCACGGTGGAGCCTGTTTCTCCTCGGAGCATGGGCAGCCGTGCATCTCCCGACATGGTACCGGTAGAGGCTCCCGTTGAGCCGATCCCAAGGCCACGGCAGCTGATGACCATGTCGATTTCTTCCATTCTCAATGACCCTTCATCCCCCGATGATTCTGCCGAAGCATACTACCCCTTTGTGGCAAATGTACGAGTGGCTGGCCAGCCCGTGGTCGAGTCAAAGTTTGAGCTCATTTCTGAACCAGAAGATGAGCAGCGGGAACAGGAGCAACCAGAAATCAAAATCGAGGCGGAAATCCACGTCAAGACGCAGCTAGACGTGGAAATCGAAGCGGAGGCCGAGGCCGAATCAACAATAGAGGCAGCGACGACGACGAGTGTAGGCAGGCCGAAACGCCGCAAACGACAGGCTCCCATTCACAAACAGTCGACGCCACCTCCCGCTCGAGTACGCAAACCCGGCGACTATGTGCTCACGCCGTTGCTCCTCTCGGAGCCCGACATGGCGTGGATTCAGTGCACAAACTGCAGCGACTACTTTGTTCAGCAGAACGCCTACTTTACCCGGTCCTCTTGCCCCAGGTGCGAGCGGCACTCGAAGCTATACGGCTACGCATGGCCCAAGACGGACAAGACGGGGCCTTTGGACAAGGAAGAGCGCATCCTCGATCACAGGATGATTCATCGATTCCTCAATTCCAACGACGAACGGAGGGCAAGAGGGCGAAAGCTTTTGAGCGAGAGCAGAGACGATACACAGGAGGCGGATGACGATCGGGGCAGGGCAACCAAGAGAGGGCCGAATAGAGCCGGTAATACCAGTCGGAAGGACGAGGATTCAGGAGTTCGAAGGAGTGGCCGCGCGGAGGCGGGTGAGCAGCAGGCCTCAGTGAGAATGATGTGTTTTTTGTATGAATTGTAACGTTATACCCCGGATGGGGCAGGGCAGCAGATTATTTTTTTCATCTTTGCTTCCCTTGTTCCTTTGCTTCTTTCTATTGCTAGGTGATGGATGGATGGGTGGGACAGGACAGGCGCGTTAGCCATGTACGGATCGATTAGGCGCAGTGAGGGAACAAGTATAGGTAGTCTAGATGATGTTTACCATGGATGCGTCTACTATTTATTTCAATGGATGAATGGGTATTGGTCTCTTGCGGTTGTATTGTAGAATCATGAATCATGAATGCTAGACGCCACCGTTTGACTCTTGTAAGTAAGACGTCCATGCATCAATGGGCCCGAGACAGTCCGACAGCAGATGAATGAAGATGCTCAGCAACAAGGACTCGTGATGGTCATGATGCGCTGGAACGGCAGTTGGAGGTTGACACAAGGTTGAGGGGGCACGAGATGAGCAATCATGTGGCCCCCAACGATCGTCCCCTTGAGAGGTTGTCACGACTAGTCACAGAGCAAGGATCACCAAAGCAGAGCGGCTCCATCCCCATACCTCAAAAAGTTGACGCAAGTTGGAGCTGCTAAATGGGCGGTAGTCCCCTGTGGCTTGTCTCACCTGTGTCATCCGCCATTTTTTGATTGATTTGCCTCCCGTTTCAACTACACCATTTTCTCTTCTTTTTCTCTTCCCATTTACACAACGCTCATCGGCATTATTATATAGGCTTGTTGTGAGCCTTTTTTTTTTCTTCTTCTTTTCATTGATGAGCGGTATTGCGAATTGACGTTTTCGTTTTGTTGGCCCGGACATTCCGACGTTGAACGGAGAGGAGAGAGTGCACGTGACGGTATTGCGACGATGATATCGCGACGTTTGATCTGTGTTTTATGTAAGTGAACTCATCTTTTCGATGAATTTATTGCTTTATTACAATTTATTTTGGGAGATTTGCTGGATCCAAGAGCTGACATTTCTCTGTTCTTTAGTCGCCCTTGGTGCTGTGGCAGCTCCCTCGACGTCTCAAAAGGTCCTCGTGGGCGACTGCTCTCAAGATGGGCTTCTGTGGGATTGCGGCGTCAATGGGCTGGTCTGGACAAAGGGCGCCGTGCGGATGAATCACATGCAGGTCGTCGGGTCGCACAACAGCTACCACGTCGAAGCACCCAAGGCGGAGCGCGATCTCCAGACTGCATTCACGTCCGCGGCGACGGATCTGCAGTACTCGCATGCCGCTCTGGACGTGCAGCTGGAGTATCTCCACGTGAGGAATCTAGAGTGAGGCTCTCTCCACGAATAAGATACGATGATGAGAAGGGAGAGGATTGTTAACGGGTGACAGGCTGGACTTGCTCGCGGATCCCGAGGGCGGCATGTATAGTGATCCGCTGCTTAGAAGGTTTGCCAGGCTGGGCCCGCTGGACGATCCAAAGCTTAAGAAGAAGGGGACGAAAGTGCTGCATATACCGGATGTAGACTATCACACCACTTGCTCGACACTGGTGTCGTGTCTGCGCGTTATCAAGACGTGGATGGATGCACATCCGGATAGCGTGCCGCTCCCCATCATGATGGAGTTCAAGACGGCCGAGGATCTGGGAGAAAGGCTCGGTGGCGCCAAGGTGGTGCCGTGGGACACTGATCTTTTGAACATCGTGGATGAGGAGATTCGGTCTGTTTTCGACAAGTCGCAGCTCATCACCCCGGATGATGTGCGCAGAGACGGCCTGACGCTGGAGGAATCCATCTTGAAGCACGGCTGGCCGGATTTGGACAGCGCAAGGGGACGAATCTTTTTTCTCATGGATAATGGGCCGGTTCATGATGTACGGGATGCGTATGTCGAGGGGCGGCCGAGTTTGGAGGGGAGGGTGCTTTTTACGAATAGTGCGCCTGGACAGGGCGACTGTGCATTTCAAAGGGTGAGTCTGATGATGATGCTCTTTTTAGGGAGAAGCGTGTGGAAGCTGACGAGGGGGATGTCATGTTGTGTAGCTTAACGATCCTTTAACCGATGCAGATGTCGACTTCATCCAGGCCCAAGTCCGCGCAAACTACTGGGTCCGCACCCGCGCCGACGAGCCCCTGAGCACGGTGTTCAAGGAAAAGTGCGACGTTTCTCGGCGCGATGCGGCGCTCCGGTCGGGGGCGCACATTGTGTCGACGGATTTTGCGGGATACGAGCTGAGTTCGCGATGGGGATGCGATTACGCTGTGAGGTTGCCGGGGGGAAGGGGGGCGAGGTGTAATCCGGTGATTCGGGGGGGTTGCAAGGGGGGGCTGGAGCCGGCTGAGTATACGGCGAATTAGGGGTTTGGTGGTTTGTGATTTCTATGGCATGGTTTATGGGGGTTTTTGATGAGTGTGTGTATGTGTTGAGATGTATTAGATTGGGTTGGGGGGAGATTGTATTTTGGTGGAAGCTGCATTGTGAAATTATGTGAGATGGTTTATGAGCTGTAGAACAATGAGTAGGAGGATATAACTGGACTTGGTTCCTCAATTCGTTACGACGTGAGAGCTCGAGTCTCGAGAACCTGTGTGGTTTTATGAAACGAGTTGAAGTTGCCATTCTCTTGATCCCATATGTAAAGACTTGCAACTTCCGAAAGGGGTGAAAAGAGATCCTGGAATTAGTAGCATTATAGGCATATTCACATATGATACGCTGTTTATGGGCGTCCTTACTCGGTTTGACCTGATTACTCTAAAAAAGGAACTGTCTATCAGAGGAGATGGACAACGAACATTGAGGAGTTTAACAGTGTTGCCTTATTAGCTGAGTGCCTTGTACATCTCCATCATACTCAAGGTATCTATCATAGCAATCATATAATTAGACATGGCACTAACGGGAGATAGTCTATTTAATAGGCCTTGGTGGAACACGATGGACGCACTTCATCTTGAAGGACATGATGATGGGCAGTTGTATGGGGTTGAGAGTTGACCTAGATAGAGTATCACAGAATATCAGAGTCTAAAGCATTTTTGCTTTCGCTATAGCTCATATTGCTGTAGCAGACCAAACCTGAACGAACAGGGCTCGTCAAGAACATTGATGATCAAAGAATCTCTTCCCCAAAATTTGTCCAAAATATATCTGGACTTTTATGCAAAACACGGGTCAGCATTTGTCCCACATAATGCCTTGTACCAGGCATACCTCTGATGATCAAGATGAGCTATTTAGTACATGTATATTTTGAATGCAAGGCATTTCTTCTTATAACATGTTGGGTGAATCACTGTGCTGGCAGATTGTGAGATGAAAGTCTTGTGGGTTAGTGCTTGTGCTATATGAGTTAGAAAAGTTGGTCACTATTCAACAACAAAGCGTCATTGGTCTAGGGGTTAGGATTCAACTCTTCCATTACCACGAAAAGTTGAGGCCCGGATTCGAGTTCCGGATGACGCATTGGCTCTTCATTGAGCCAATTTGTTTTTGCCATTTAATTTTGCTCTAAACTTTGACAGAACTGATTAATATGAAGATATCTTTTCATTTTCTCTATATTTCTTGCCATTATTTCTTTTTTGGCGTAATGTGGTAGTGTCGACCACCGATGCTGATGCGGATAGTTGCCGTATCTACACGGAGCACGCCGTTTATAGAGCGGATTGCGGGGTGAAGTAGCAGTTGATAACAGCACAGCGTTGCTTCAAATGTACCGAGGCGAATTCTTGTTGTCCTTATTGATGGAAATGATTGATCCTTTGAAGGATTGCGCATGTCAATGCAACTTCAATTCGTTATTGTTTGTTTGTTTGTTTGTTTGTTTGTTTGTTTGTCTGTTGGGAAGTTTCATCTCCGCGCGGAGCCCGAGATCGCTGACGGAGCCCCGCCGTCTTGACTAACATCATGTCCACTTCCATTGGCAATGAAGCGAACTGAACATCTACTTATTCATCACGTTTCTCTTTGAGTCTCAGTATACCATTGGCACTCAATTTCAATTGAATCACTTACATCATGGTTGAAGCGGAAAGTGCACAGAAAATCCATGTCGCGGCTGACGAGGCCCGGCGTCTCGTCAAAGACATTCTTCAAGGCAACGGCGTGTCTCCTGACAATGCGGCCATAGTAGCACGCTGCCTCATTGCTGCTGATTTACGAGGCGTTGACACACACGGCATGAACCGTATCCCTTCATACATGGAGAGGGTTCGACAGGGTGTCCTCGACGCCGGAGCACAGTCAGAGCTTAAGCAAGTGACGCCCGTCGTGGCCCAAGTCGACGGCCGCAACGGCTTTGGCTTCGTAGCGGCTCACATGGGCATGGCGGCGGCCATTGAGGCGGCCAAAGTCTACGGCATTGGCCTGGCTAGCGTCAAGCACTCGAATCACTTTGGCATGAGTGCGTGGGTGGTGCAGCAGGCGTTGGACGCCGACATGATGAGCCTCGTCTTTACAAACTCGAGCCCCGCGTTGCCTGCGTGGGGCGGACGGGAGAAGCTCATGGGCGTGTCGCCGATTGCGTGCGGTGCGCCAGGAAAGGGAGACATGGAGAATTTCATCCTGGACATGGCACCGTCGGTGGCGGCACGGGGCAAGATTTACAAGGCGAAGAGGAGGGGCGAGAAGATTCCGCTGGACTGGGCGTTGGATGCAGAGGGCAGACCGACAGACGACCCGGAGGCGGCGCTGGGCGGCGTGATGCTGCCGATGGGCGGGCCAAAGGGGTCGGCGCTGGCCATCATGATGGATGTCTTTTCGGGCGTCTTGTCGGGCTCTGCGTTTGCGGGACATGTGACGGGTCCGTATGACCCTTCGAAGCCGGCAGACGTGGGACACTTTCTTGTTGCTGTGAAGCCGGATCTATTCATGGACCTGGACGAGTTCCGGGGCCGGATGGAGTATCTGTATGGACGGGTGGTGGGATCGCACAAGGCGGCGGGGGTGGAGAGGATTTATTTCCCGGGGGAGATTGAGCAGTTGACGCAGAGGGAGAGGGAGAAGACGGGGATTCCGTTGGTGAGGGCTGAGATTGATGCGTTGAACGAGGAGGCGAAGAAGGTTGGAGCTGAGGGGTTGGCTGTGGAGTGATGGGATGTGAAGGTGAAGCTGGGAGTTTTTTATTTATTTCAAAAGGTATAATGAGATTGTATTGAATGACATGGGATGAAGAGGAATTTGGATTATTTGATAGACATGTAAGTACATCGTGAACTGGTGCCTCATGCAAGATATATGGATTGCATGTATGGAGAAAATGGCTGACTCGAGCAGCTGTCTTCCCCGCATCTACCGCTCTTCTTCTTCTTTTCTTTCTCTTGTTCAACTACCCAACGGCTCCAAGTGGTATTATTGAATCTGCCTCTAGATAATGAAGCCGAGATGTATAAAATCACAGACATTCCCACTCGTTACTCAAGACCATTTCCATACATTGGCCGCCGTAGATACGATGTGTAAGCGCTACAAGCGATATTACACAACGCCGTCTAGCTATCTCCAAGCTAAATTGTATCGCGATCTTAGCTCCAATTCTGCCCGTCCTTATCAGCACATCACCGGCGGGGCACACGCTTATTAGGTTTGGTTTGGTGATGCAACGCTGATATCAAAACTTGACGTTCGTGCCGTGTGCAGCAATCACGGGTATTAATAAACGCAGCCCTAAGATGGAGGAGAGGGGTTGCTTTACCGGACGGATAAAATCAATAACATCAAAGGGCAAAAACAGCAGCTGCTACATCTTCTTTCCCATGATAATTGCTGGTTCGAGAGGTCGCAAGGCGATAATCCTGCCTCATCAACCATGCCCCTCCAGTTCCCCTCCGTCAGACTCCCCCCCAAGCCAAAGTTTCTTCACGGTATCCCCTCCAACAGCATCCGTATTATCGCCATTCTCATCACCGTCAATCTTCTCGTATGGATCGTCGCCGCCATCGTCCTCCATTTCCATCCGGCTCTCATCTCGCCGGCTGCGCTTTCATACGCCCTGGGCCTTCGCCATGCTCTCGATGCGGACCACATCGCGGCCATTGACCTCATGACGAGGCGGCTCATTGCTTCTGGACAGCGACCAGCCACCGTGGGGACATTCTTCTCACTCGGCCACAGCACAATCGTGATCATTACGTGCATCGTCGTGGCGGCGACGAGCGGTGCATTGAGAGAACGCTTTGACGGCTTCCAGCGAGTGGGAAACATCATTGGCACGAGCGTCAGCGCGGCCGTTCTCATCATCTTGTGCTTGGGGAACGGATGGGTGCTTTACAAGCTGGTCAAGAGGCTCAAAGAGGTTCTTGCGCAGCGGAGGGCTGGCGATGGCGATGCTTTTGACGAGGAAGACGCTGCGGCGGCACAGGCGAACAACCAGCTTCAGCTCGAGGGAGGCGGGTTCATGACGCGGCTTCTGAAAGTGTTCCTCAAGACGATTGATCGGCCGTGGAAGATGTATCCGCTGGGCGTGGTTTTTGGGCTGGGGTTTGACACGAGCTCGGAGATTGCTGTTTTGGGAATTGCGAGCATCCAGGCCGTGCAGGGAACGAGCATCTGGCTGATTCTCATTTTCCCGATTCTATTCACATGTGAGTTTGCTTGACGAGAGTAGTGTGTGTTTTGAATTCTGACATGTGTTTTTTTTAGCTGGCATGTGCTTGGTAGACAGCACTGACGGGGCGTTGATGATGGCGCTCTACACGTCCAAGGCCTTTTCACGAGATGTCGTTGCTATTTTGTACTACTCCATCGTCCTCACTGGCATCACCGTCGTTGTTTCTGCCTTTATCGGCATCATCCAGGTCCTGTCGCTGGCGCAGAACGTGGCAAACCCGACGGGCCGCTTCTGGGACGGCGTCTCGGCCGTTGGAGACCACTTTGACATTATTGGCGGGAGCATATGTGGGCTTTTTGTCATTGTTGGGATTGGGTCGGTATTGGTCTACGGGCCGTGGAGGAGGCGGGTGGAGAGGAGGAATCGGGAGGTGTTTGTGGTGGAAGTGGACGAGGACGATGTGGAAGATGAGAGGGAGGATGCGTTGCCGAGGGTTTTGGAGGAGCAGGTTCCGAATCCAAAGACGGCGAATCCAAAGACGGCGAGTACAAGTACACGAGTTGCGGATTGTTAGGGATAATGAGTGCTACATTGCTCTTTTGGGATTTGACTATTGGAACTGAAGCGTATGTTTGAGGCTTGTATACGTGTATTCGTTTTTGAGGGCTTACAAGAGTTGTTGGTCAATAATTGTACAGACAGCAGTAGAGATGAGTCTCAGCTCTGTGATGGTACATCTTTTGTGAAAAAGGAGCAATTTGTCAAATTCCCAAGTAAAACCACAATATGAAATTTGAATATCGGATATTGATATATCGAATGCCCTGAGGCGTATAAACCTATGTGTCTGTGATGGCTTACATACAATACATGTAGTCTATGAGCCACCTGTACAACGGGGGATCTCTCTCTGCTACTCATGATTGCGGCTCTTTCGGTGAGCTGTTTGTCAATGTACGAGTTCGAACAATGGTTCCTCATATGGCGTCTACCCCATATACTATATACGGCATTGACTCATTCGTATGGTCATGCTGGCAGCTCTCGCAACTACAGCAACCCACAACACCAAGTCCTAGACTAGTAACATGTACATGTACTGTGCTTGTTAGCGCCTATTATACGACGCCCGGCACTAAAGCCTCACGGTCAAGCACTCTAGGCAGCAAGCCACATGAGCAGGTAACATTGAATATGTCGCAATATCGAGACCGTGCAATGAATCACAACACCGTGCAGTATAGCCGCCAATCTGTCATCAAATGGCCATTGGATGGGAAAAAGGAAATGAATCGTTCAGTGAGGCCCGTCTTCGGAGGCAGCCCTGATAAGGGAAAAACCTTATCGCCATGCAGGGGTTCTGGAAGGCCCCAAGAATGGCCACTGTAGGGCGCCACCGCCCGCCTTAGTAATTGGCACCACAGGCTGCACGATTCGCTACGGGATCAATAATTCCAGCGCGGCATTATAGGGGTCCAGTCGCTAATTCTGCCTGCCTGCGCCCTACGGCTTTTTACAGACCAGACCAGCCCTTTACGATACTGGCCTCGCTTCGCTTCTTCATCCCCCCCCCCAGCAAATTCGATTCAGCCTTGCCTCTGACGCGCATCTCGGATTCAGCCTCCCCCAGACTTGGCTGCCTGTTGCCCTATTTCTGGATACGATCAAACCAGGCCAAACCAGCAGGTGATTCAACCGGCCTCGACTCCCGGCTGAGGAGATGTTCGGCAATGGCGATTGCTGCCACGTGTTTCTGCAGCCCGCGCACTGTCTCGCCGCCACTGGATGGTGGGGAATCGTTGCTGGTGGCGGCTGTCAGGATCCTCCAGCCGTTCCCCAGAGGTTGAAGCGACGCTTGTCGGCTCTCGATGCTCAGAGGTTGTGCTGTACCGACTACTTGGGGGCTACCTGGTCCCGGGTGTGGCCTCTGACAAGCACCGCGTCTCGGTTTTGCGCCTCGAGGCTGTCGGTGTGGCCGCCATGTTGCGACTTCTCCCCTCCTTGGCGGTCAGGCCAGACATTCTCGCGGCTTCTTAGTGGTGGCGTCTCGGTTGTGCTGAGGTTCCTTTGCAGTCTCGGCCCAGCGCTCCATTCATCGGGCACGATTCGACTCTTGTTTGTGAATGCCATGGAACCCAAAAAACCCGAGTTTCGGGTATCAAAACGGGATGGGTTGTGGTTGTGATGCAGACACGCACTTGCTGTCGGGCAATTCGGTATTATCGGACAGCGTTTCGGAGAGCGTGAAGTGTGAAGCCGTCCATCACTCGCTCAGAAGCAAAAGGTCCCCATCTTGCGAGCACCCTTGGCACCCTCCATGCCGTACGAGTATACGAGAGAGGAGAGAATGATTGGAATAGGAGGGCGTCCGTTGTTCGTTTGTTCGCACATGCAGTCCAAGCGATGTTTTAGCACCCCCGGCGTCGGAAGTGTGGCAATGTTGATCTTATGCGGGCTCTGGCAACGGCCAAGCGTCCGCAACTCCCAGTCACATTATCCCTCTTTTGTCGGATCAGCCTGGAAAACGAGCCGCGATATGCAAGGAGCCCCGACTACTCTCATGCACTGCGCTGTTTGGGCTCGTCTTGGTGGTCAGCATAAGACGTGATCACGGCAGTGATAGGCCAATATTTTCCTCTCGACATCCGCTGCTAACCTCCTCACCACGATCTACCGCCCAATGCGATTCTCTTTCAGAACCCGCGCCGATTCAACCATGTCCTCGTCCAGGCAACCAGCTGAGTCGTCGTGATGGTGTTTGGACCCTGAAAAACGAAACTCCCGTTGAGCCGTCCATCTCATCCCGCTAGACAGTTGGCGGCTGTAGTCGTGTGGGACCCTGCGGTCAGGGGGAACGCCGGACCCCACGGATTCAAACAACGATTCAGTGGATACGCTTGTTGTTGTTGTTGTTGTAAGACCCTTCAAAGCAAAAAGGTCGCCGCGGATAAGAGCCATTGCACATCACTCTGCGTATTTATCAGCCAAGGAGGCTTTGTCTTGGGAGGAAACGGCGTGATTACACACATGGTTCCCACGCCACCCACGGTGACAAGACACAGTACTCGCTCACACTTATACACACGCAACGCACCTTCGTTTGGGCGTCAATGCGCTTGCCCACCATCTTCGGGGTAGTTTCTCAGCACCGCTTCCGGTTGGATGGCCGAGGAGAGCATCAAAGGAGCAATTCGGTGCAACAATGGGCTTCATGCGGAGAGATCCTTTGGCACAAGTGCTGGCCCAATGACCAACCGCCGCTTTTCATGGCTCAACTCGAGCAGGACCTCGTTGCCGCCTGAAGCTGGCTTCGTCTTCGCTCGACATTCGCCCGTCAGCGTCTTGTTTGTCCTACCTACTGTAGGCGTGCATACTCCATACAGTACCCAACAAGGGAATGCCCACGGCGGCCCCCCATCCTAGCCCCGACCGATAGCGCACCCCACAAGCATATGTACATACAGATCTCAAAGCCGGCGGCTCCAGCTAGAGGTTGGGCCTAGCATGGGTCAGAGGCCTCTTTGTCTGATATGGCAAATGGGCGTCCATCCTTTGTTGTCGGTGAAAGTCGCAAAGCCACATCAAATTTGCCTCGCCCTCGTCCGAAAAGTTAGGCAGTTTCCGTAGATGGTTAAAAGAAGGAGAAGGCTTGAGGCTAGAAGAAAATCTGTGTAGGAGTATTTATGGCCTTGCCCCCCGAACACCGGTTCTGCTCCTGAGCCTTTCCCTCCAGTTCATTGCATGCTACATTCCTTTCACGGTTTCGCCCACCACTCTTTAGAGTACATTTGTTTTGCGGTTTTGGTTCCTTGCGATAGAATATAGACACAAGATGCACGGTTACAGCTCATCCGAAGAGTCAGACGACCCTCGTCGTCCGCGCTCGCAACCGGCCTCGTCAGGCAACAACCAGGACCAGAAGAAGAAGCGCAAGAAGAGACTGCCGCCCCAGCAGTCCATCAACAAAGTATGGAAGAAGTTTTCGAACCACAAGTTTCACAAGGCGCTTTCAGTGCTTCCCTTTGACCCCGTTGTCGCGCCGCGGTCGGGGTTGGATCGGCCGAACGAGTTGATCTCGGAAGGATACGAGCGGGCTGCTGAAGACTGCCGGCGCAAAGTCCAAAAGATTGTCAAGGAGTGCAAGAGGGTCAATATGAGATACCGTGACCCTGGCTGGGATCTTGTGAGTGACCACTTGGAGTATTGCTCTTTTCAATATGGGTTGGCTGACCGTTATTACTAGGACTGGGACCTAAAGTACGAAAAGGGTAACACGCTCAACTACATTGGCACCAACAAGTTTGAGGTTAGCAGGTCTACTCTGCTGGGCTCCAAAGCTGTCGTCCCCAAAGCCGTCAAGCGAGTTCATGAGATTTTCGACAAGCCCACATTCATGAAGAACGTCGACGGAAGCGATGTGAAGCAAGGAGGCCTCGGCGACTGCTGGCTCATGTCCAGCTTGACTGCATTGGCCAGCGTCAAAGATGGCGTGCCGCGCTGTTGCGTCGCCTATGATACCAGTAAGATGGAGACCAGCTGATGATATTATAACGGTAGCGATGCTGACCTTGCTTTTTTTCAAACAGAAATTGGTATCTACGGATTTCTCTTCTACAGAGATGGAGAGTGGGTCTACTCCATTGTCGACGACAAGCTGTATCTCAAGTCTCCCTGCTGGGACTCACCGAGCATGCAGCGGGACCTCCTCCAGCAGATCGACCGCGAAGACGTTGAGGCTGTCTATAGAAAGACATACCAGACGGGCTCCAAGGCACTCTTCTTTGCCCAGTGCAAGGACCAAAATGAGACCTGGGTGCCGCTCCTCGAAAAGGCCTACGCGAAAGCCCACGGAGACTATGCCTCGCTTTCGGGTGGCTGGATCGGAGAGGGCTTGGAGGATCTCTCTGGTGGTGTCACCACTGAGCTGCTCACGTCTGACATTCTCGACCTTGATGAGTTTTGGGACAATGAAATGTCCAAAGTCAACAAGGAATTCATGTTTGGCTGCTCGACGGGCCTCTTGGACTATGGCTACGGCCAGCGTGATGGCATTAGTGAGGCCCACGCCTACGTTGTCACCGATGCCCGCACTCTCAAGTCAGGCCAGCGCCTGGTGAAGCTCCGCAACCCCTGGGGAGAAATCCGCAAGGGCCTCTGGGAGGGTCCCTGGAGCGACGGCTCCAAGGAGTGGACCACCGAAGTTCAGGAGGAGCTGGGACACAAGTTTGGCAGCGACTCGGTCTTTTGGATTTCCTTTGAAGACTTGGTCCGCAAATACACTCACTTTGACCGGACTCGCCTGTTTAGAGACCCCGACTGGCGCTGCTGCCAGCGGTGGATCGGCGTCGACGTCCCGTGGAAGGCCGAGTATCATGAAAAGTTCCGCATCAAGCTGACCAAGGACTCTCCGCTGATTCTCGTCCTGTCTCAATTGGATGGCCGATATTTCAAGGGCCTTCAGGGCCAGTATAGCTTCCGCCTCCACTTCCGCCTTCACTACGAAGACCGACCTGATGCGGAAGATTACATTGTGCGATCTCACGGCAACTACTTCATGAAGCGATCAGTCTCAGTGGAGCTTCCGGATCTCCCCGCTGGAAACTATACCGTTTATCTCAAGGTAACTGGCCAGCGTGACCAGGAGCAGCCGTCTGTGGAAGACGTGGTCAAGAGAGAAAGCCAAGGCCGCGTCGAAAACGAAAAGCTTGCCCAGGTTGGATATGCCTACGACTTGGCGCACAGCAAGGCGTGGGAGCACATGGACAAGGTCGCCAAGATCCGCAAGCAGCGAGACCAGCAAAAGGCTTCCTCGTGCCGCCAGCAGGAGCGTCGCAGGCAGTGGGAGAGGCGCCACATTAGCCGTGAGATCACCAAGAAGCAGAAGCAGAAGAATGGCGAGAAGAAGGATCGGAAGAAGGAGCTCAAGAGGAAGGAGAAGGAAGCTGAGGAGAAGAAACGACCAGATATTGTTGAGCCCATCGTCGAGAGCAAGCAAAAATCTGAGGATGCGGAGGAGAAGGATTCCTTGGCTGCATCCATCGACGCCATCGATGTTGGCAAACTTTCACTCAAGGACATCAACGACGGCTCGGATTCTGATTCTAGTGGTTCGCCCACAGACACTCCAAAGTCGGAGGAAGCCATCGTCTTCCCTTCACCTTCAGAGGAGAAGAAGGAAGATGTGCCGCCGATTAGCGGAGCTCCCCCTGCCTCGGAAGACGCAGCTGATGAGCCCAAGCCGGCCGCCGACGCCGAGGAGAAGACAACACCAACTGAAGATGCGGCACCTGCGGAAGAAGAATCAGACGGAGACTCATCCGACTCCCCCGTCGAGGACTGGGAAGAGCTGTACAGCAGCGACGACTACACACGCAAGCCCAGATCGTTCCCGTATCCCAGCCCCGCAGCGCGGGACGACTACGATACGGAGGAAGAAAAGATGCCGGCGCCGTGGAACGCCGTGTGCATTGTGGGCATCCGCGTGTATTCCAAGGACTCTGAGCTGGAGCTCCTGACGGTAATGGAGGGTGGCGAGCTGGATGGGATGGGCACAAAGGGCCAGGCGGATCTTGACAATGCGCAGAATAACGCCGGTGGCGTGGGCCTTACGGAGGAGAATGGGGGGAGCATTGGTCTCTCGGTGGAGTGATGCATGGAGCCATGATTTGATGTTTTGATGTTTTGCGCATAGAATGATGCGTTTATGATTTTGCTACAAGACTCTGCTTGTTAGAATTGTTTCTATAGAAACGTGTATCTTGAAGAATCTCCGAATTAATACAGCATACGAGCTTTTTGGGCATGACATTTAATGACTTGAGAGATGGCAGAGCTGTGAGTTGAGAGGCGGAAACGCAGTTTCTTCCATCTGGGGAGTCTTGTTTGGAGGAGGTGGTGAATGATGGAGACGCACGGTCAAGGATGGAACAAAGACGAAGCAGTAACTGGAATGTTGAAATCATCAGGTGGAAATTACCGAATTGATGGAGATGGACTTGCAAATGGCAATCTCTTGAACAAAGAACTGGCACAACAGGTGATGTCGTCTATGTCCTTGGTCTAAAAGGTTGCATGTAATTGCCCCGGGCCTATATGGATATGGATAGGTACACGTACAGAATACCGAACACGAGTTGACTCACAAACGACTACGACTACGACAAGGGTTTAGATGAATAAACATCTTTGCACTTTGTATTCAGCCCCCCCCAAAAAGAATTTACATCTAATAAAGCAACGGCGGCAGCAAAGCTCACTCAAGTCCACACACACCGATTCGGGGGACTCGCCCAGCGCCAAGTGTGCTAACCGTTAGTGAAGCTAGCGCACCTGTCAGGGGCCGGGATGTACCAGTGCCCAGCAACTCACCCGCAATTGCGGTGTAACGGCGAGTATCTGTACCTGCAGTATGCGGCGCTTTACACTGCACTGCACTGTATGCGCTGCAGGGGACCATTGGGCGCTAAAAGCAGTAAAGTCCAGCAGCATGACGCCTGGGGGGCTTATCAGCGTCTTATCAGCCCCCCCAGATGTTGGAAGCTCCCGGAGAGTCACGTTCTCTTCTCTTTCGTCTCTTCGTCAACCTCGATCCCATCTCCGTCTCGGCTCATCATGTAGCCTGAGGCATCCTTCCATTGAGACGACATTCGATTCTGCGATACACGATACAACTCACCATGGCTGCTGTTTCGCCTGCGGCTTCGACTCGGCGCAGTCCGGGCTCGTCATCGGCCGGCTCGCTGAGGCCGTCGAGCGACCACATGGCCATCTCGGTCGACACTCTCGTCAACCATCTGCTGGTATCGAAGCGATCGCTATCGTCGATGACGCTCGTGCTGCGAGCCGACGAGATCGTGACGGCGGCGCGGCAGTCTCACGAAGACACGGTCATGCTGGCGGCCCAGACGGGGTTTCTGCGAAATGCCATTGCCGACCAGGTGCTGATTCTGGGCCGCGTGGGCAAGAGCCTGCAGGCAACGTGCGAATGGGGGAAAAGGGACTTTGTCAAGCTTGTCAGGCGGATGGATGAGGTCGACGGACAGCTCAAGGCTACAATGGACATGCTCACGACGACGCCTGTTGATACGACGCTGCGGCCCAAGGGAGAGCCTCGAAAGAGCCTGCTGGACTTTGTGGACGAGGGGAGCGTCCACGGGATGCGAAATGCCATGAAACAATGCATAGAGGAGCTACAGGTACGTGTTTCCATATGGCACCAAGCCCGTTGTTTGTTGCTGACCTTGATGGGTGATGCCATAGGCGATCCAAATGTCATTCGACGGCGACCTCCTCCGGCTCGAAACCGATATTCGAAATATCAAGAAAATCATTGAGAATGTGGACATGCCTGAATCTCAGGAACCTGCATCGAAACTCCTGTTCGACTTGTTTGAGCACTCGGCCACCATGGCTGAATCCCTAGCCTCTCTGACGCAGCATTTCGACATGTGCGTTACGGCGATACGAACGACGGAGGGAGCTGCAGCCTTGGCCCGTAGAAAGGCGGCCGAGGTCACCCAGTCCCAAGACGGCGAGAGCGTCTCGATATCGGGAGTCATTGCCGAGCAAGAGTCCAACCGATCCGATCTCGAGCCACAGACAGCAGAAGATAGAGCCGAAATGCTACGAGTGGTCATACATGATGCGCAGTTGGTGGACGGCGTCGTGCACGATATCCAGGAGCATCTCGCCGAGGTGGAGCGCAAGTATAGCGAACTGGGAGAGCACACAGAACAGACTAGAAAGGCGCACCTGGGCATGCTTGATGCCTATGCTGAGCTGGGAGAGGTGGGCGACCGCCTTGCCGACTACCTGGCCGCCGAAGAGGACTTTCGGACTCGATGGGAGATGGAAAAGGACGTCGTATTCAACAAGCTTGAAGAGATGACGCAAATGACGGAGTTTTACGAAGGTTATGCGAGCGCCTATCACGGCTTGCTGATGGAGGTTGCGCGTCGCCGAAACGTCGAGGACAAAGTGCAAGCTACTTGGCGCAAGGCACAGGAGACTATCGACAAGATGCTCGAAACCGACCGTCTGGAGCGAGAGGCTTTCCGGTCAGAGGTCGGCGAGTTTCTCCCGACCGATCTGTGGGCCGACATGCAAGGGTCGGTCAAGAGGTGGAAGATTGTCCAGGTTGACGATGAACAGGTGCCAGAGGGCAGCGCCGCCGCAGATATGAATCGAGGGAGCGGCTAACCAGGTATATTGGTGGAACGGACGTTTCTTTTTGCAAATATAAAAGCATGTATGCTTCTGCTTTGGACTTGATACTTCGGGCTTTATGCACCGTTTGGCTTAGGATGAGCTGTTTAATTACGGGTGCTGGATATACCGACGATATTGACTGTTACTTGAAAGGATTGGGGATATGGAGTTTGTATTGTATCTGGTTAATGGGATATAAGGGATCGGGCATACTTGGAGTTTCTATATTTGAATGAGCAATAATACGACTGACCTTGTTTCTTTTGAATTTGACATTGTTACGCTCTGAACTTGGACTTGGACCCGAATGACATGGACTCGAATGTTGCTTCTGATGAACCATTGCTACCCTTTAGCTTCTTAGCTCAAAGATGTATCCATGTTATTCTTGATTCCCACAGCGGAACGGCCCTTAGTTTAGTTGGCAGATTGGTCTTCCGTCCGCCCTCGTAGTGCCGCCTTGGTCGGATTCATGTATCCATCTGTGAGAATTACGGTTCTGAACTGGTAGGGTTCATGGAGAATCGAATACATTCAGTAGATGGTTATCTCCGTGTTTCTTCGTGTATGTAGATGATCATATATTTGGATAGATCAACGCTCATTGGAACGAATGGAAGACTCACAGATAACAGGATGCTACACGCACGCATTTCTGTAGTCATGTTCCGTACATACATGCAGGATTTCGCTTTATGTGATAGTTAATGCCCCCGTTGGCATCATCAATGGCACATCCATCCAAGGCATATGTAGTATCCAACTTTTCTATAGCTTCAGCTTGGAACCGGAAACCTTTTGCGTCTCACGTCATCTCTTTATCCACACACTCACTTAGCAGCATCATATTCGGCTGGACCGTTGGTACGATGTATAATATCTGACAAGTCATAATTGCTTCTACTGAAATTGGGTGCTGATACACTCCTTTTAGCCCGGCTTTGCCTGTATAGAGCGAGCTGTCGATGAAATACCGCGGGGTGGGAGAGACTGGCTTATCAGCTTGCATGTGTCCATTCTGTTGGATCGTATTTCACATCCAGGGCAGAACATTGCTAGCTAGGCTGAACTGTGTTAGATCGGACAGAAAAGGTAGTGGTGTTGACAGGACGTGGGGGGTTGCATCCTGCTTGCTTGAGATCAACTGCTACATTGTTTGCGAAGAGACAAACAAGGCTGGACCGGAAGACCGGAGAATGGCGCAAGGTCGGGAGGCTTGACACCTTTGGCAGATTTGGTGGATGACATTTAGTTGGTTTTTGTTCACGACTGCTGCATTTCTCTGCTCAATACATGCCTTCCCATGTAGTTCAGCTAGAGGACCAGGGGCCTACGTCAAGACACACACTTGTTGCTGCTTGATTCAGCAAATTTAACAAGCGATTCAATGTGAGCAAGGCACGGGCAGAATTTATAATTAGTGATAGGCCCTTCAATAGACTTTATGACATCCTAACCAGATTACAATCTTACGTTACTGTAATCATATTGCCAACCTACACCCAATTCAAGTATCTCGTTACTTGTGGGCGTGTAATATTCCCCCCAGGGCTGGTGAGCCTCCGCTGCGCATGATTGATATACTATGTGAGTACTCATAGCGTTCAAATTGTATATCAACTACCCGACAGCATATGTTGTTAATGCACTATCTCCCCGTTATAGAGACGATGAATAGGAAACCCAAGCCATTCAAACTGGACATCTCGCCGTGATCGGATGCGGTATTGCAAGTGGTGCGACAGAGTGCAGAAGAGGCATGTACGAGTATTCCAGATGTGGATGACATTGAGACGGCCGATTGAACCTTCTCCGCGTTCACTATATATAATATTCCATGAGTATCCTGGCAGCATACGTCTTAGTTCTGGTTAAAGGATCATTAGGAGACACAAGGGCATAACAACACACTTCTTCTCTCTTACCTTACGAAGGCGATTACTTCTCGCTATCGTGCAATTCATAATTGTATATTTACATCACTCCAGCGGGAAGATCTTGACAAAATGGATCTCTTTACTATAGAGACTGCGTTGCCATTGCGACGCTTCACACTGGGCAACTGCAATCAAGCTTCACTCGCTTAGCGGGATGTTACATGTACTCTGTCCACCTCTTCTCCTCTCCTGTTTCTTTCTCCTTCTCCTCTTCTCTCTTCTCCTCACATTCCCATGGCAATATTCCTTGATCATTATAACATCTTGCTCTTTAGTTTATTTATTACGTTTTGCCCACTCACCACTCCTCCGCAACGTCCAAAACTCCTCCTGGCAGCGCATCATACCAGCCCTACGGAAGTGGACCGAAGGCGCTTTAGGGCGGTCTTTAAAGATACTTGTTAAAAGCAAAAAGGTTCAATGCACACAGGCTATTGAGGTTTATATTTCAACAATGCTCTGAACCACTCGCACAACCATCGCGGCATACGGAGAAGGGGCCGTCTGGAGGCGGGCGGGTGGTGTCGCTACAAGTCGAGAAAGTGGCAGACAAATCTTTGCAAGCGAGGCTCATCTACGGAAACTTGTAAGCTCTCTTCTTCTCCATGCTCGATACGTCTTGTTTCTAATACGTCCTAGGTGTGCTGTTTCTACCGAAGACTTTCCTCCTCGACGCGATGGCATAGACCACTATATTCTTCTCCGTGCCGGCCACCCACTTGGCGAGTTCGTCACTGCAACACCTATTCAACGATTTACGTTATTATCTTGCCTGAAAGGATGCCACTTGTGCTTTAGTTTCTGCAACCATAGTCATTTGTTCATTTCGTGGCACATTGGTCTAATCTAGGCGCTGAGCAGTTACAGAAATACACCTACTAGATGCTATCACCTACTAATATCACGACGCCCGTATACCAAACTATGATCTATGCGACTGTTCGGAATCTTTACCCTCCAAGACAGCATTGGCTTTCCCCGTTCCACACAACCCCTTGATTATCAGCCCTATGTATTCCCGATAAACACATGGCATTTCGGCCAATTGTTCCATAATCAACTATACGCCATTTGCCTAGATTCCTGAAGAATTGCTATGAAGTCTCGTTGAGCTTTAGATTGCGTTGATGGATCCACCGTCTTCACCTAGCTTCACAAAAAATTGCCTAATTAGGAGATGACCATCTGGCTGCAGATGTCGTGATAACCAGGTAGCAACTATAGCCAATCACCTAATTGACGGTGACCACGATCTTGATAATGTCCTGCGGATGTGATAGAGGTTGGAATAAGATGTAAATGCTCGCGTGTGTAAATAGAAATATTGATTCTTGTGGTATTGGGATTTAATGAACCATGGGTCCCTTGACAGGACTCATACCACCTCCACACGCTGTCATTTGGTCTAGACTTGCTTGTTTCCATAGGTAGTCTTGCTATATGAAGCATTTCTATAAGATTGATGAGGCTATAATGTGATATGAAATTGCAATATATAGCTGCATGCAAAGGCAAGCATTATCTGATCCTACGGAACAGCTACCGAGCCTTGGAAGCTTTTGAAACTTTAATTGTATATATTGTCGTCGGTTATAAAACCCCGGTCGATAAGCTGAGCTATGGGGTACATAAACTGACGACATATTTAGCCCTGATGGTCTCATATAAGTGAAAGGAGGATGCGCCTTTGAATGTCAACTTATCACGCCATGCAGTTCTACAATGACGCTCATTCAACGACTATTGTTCATGGCTCTCAAGCATTTACTTATATCAACGGAATGGAACATATTGGTGTTGTAGAGGTCAAGATGCATTGTAGATGAAGCAAATTCACAATGAGTCTGCTATTGAGATCCGATGACACGGTTGTCCCATCTCCCTTACCGCAGGGCGCCGGCTATGCAGTAGTTGTGGCAGTTGGGCTCATATTTGCCCTCGGTATGTTTCTCTCAAGTATATCTCCTATTTATAAGTGCTAACAGTATTAGGAATGATTGGAATAACAAGATTATTGAAGAAAACTCTCAATGAAGATAATGCCAATGTCGAGACGTGAGCAACTATCTCCCCAAACTGAATCTTCATTTTCATTAACATTTTCCAGTTTCATGGTTGCCAATCGGTCAGTGGGCACTGGTCTCGCTGCCTCTGCAGTAGTATCAGTAGGTATTAATCAGTCCAATTCAAGATAAAGACTGACCCAGAGATATAGTCGTGGTTATGGAGCACAGCTTTGTTGAGCTGCGTCCTGGTGACATACCTTTATGGAGTTTCTGGAGGATTCTGGTATGGAGCTGGGTGTACACCGTACGTTCTACTATGATGACTTATGTGCAGCAGTTGGTATTTAATAATGGCTGACTTTACAACTCACAGAATGATTGTCTTCTTCGCATACCTAGGAGTGGTTTGTAAGAAACGCATACCAGAGGCACATACCGTTCTAGAAATAGTTCGAATAAGATATGGTGAGAATGAGTGGCCAAAATTGACTTGAGCTAAGACTAATTATATTCCCAGGCACTGTTGCGCATCTTGTGTTCACTTTCTTGGCGGTTGTAAACAATCTTTTCAATACTATCAACATGATCTTGGGTGCTGCCGCCGTCATCACATTCCTGTAAGATATGTGGTTGGTGTACTGCAGCGAAGACTTCTTCTAACATCCTACAGAACGGGCATCCACATAATGGCATCAACCTTCCTTTTGCCGGTTGGGGTTGTATTATATACACTCGTTGGTGGTATAAAAGCAACGTTTGTGCCTCATCCTGAATACAGTCTAAATGCTCAACTGACACTTATACCTATAGATTTTTGACTGATTATATACATACCTTTGTTATTGCCATCTTGTGTTGCTACCTCACAACAAAAACTCTTACCCATCACGACGTTAGTTCTATCGATGGGTTATATGATCTCGTGGTCAAGGCTCAGGCTTCATATGAGGTTGATGGGAACTACCAAGGATCTCTTCTCACGATGAACTCCCAGCAAGGGATATTCTTTGCCATCATTCTGCTCGTTTCAAACTTTGGAGCTGTCATTGTAAGTGGAAGCCGTTCATTGATTCGAGAACATCTATTAACTTATCCAGATGGATACGAGCTACTTTATCAAAGCGTTTGCTGCATCTCCCAAGGCTGTAGTGCCAGGATATGTGGTAGGTGGCTTTGCGTATTTTTCTATCCCGTGGAGTCTAGGAACAATAATGGGCCTCGCTGCTTTGGGACTCGAAAGCTCACCCATTTTCCCAACATATCCTCGTGTAAGCCTCAATCTTCCCCTGACGAATATTGATACTGATTTGTACAATCAATAGACCATGACTAGCTTAGAGGTAACAAACGGCCTGGTACTCCCATATGTGGCTGTGGCAGTTGCAGGAAAAGGCGGTGCAGTCGCTGTCCTTCTTATGACATTCATGGCAATCACTTCAACCCTATCTGCTCAAGTTATTGCAGTGTCTTCCATCTTCACATTCGACTTTTACAGGACCTATATCAACAAGAATGCAGGCAACAAAGATGTTATCAGATGGAGCCATCTGGGAGTCATTCTCTTTGCTGCCATCTCGGCTGGGTTGACTGCGGCGTTTAATTATGGAGGCATTAACATGGGGTGGACTCTATATATGATTGGTAAGGGAAGAACCATGTCTATAAAAGATTGATCACTGACAAAATAATTACAGGAGTCGTAACATGCCCTGGAATTTTCCCCTTGATCCTCACGATTCTGTGGAATAAGCAAAGCGGTTTAGCAGCTGTCGTTTCCGCTATAGCTGGCCTCGGAACAGGTCTCGGTGTGTGGCTCGGGACTGCGCAAGCATTATTCGACGAGGTAACGGTTGACTCTACTGGACAAACGCTACCTTGTATGTATGGAACTGTGGCCTCTGCTCTCAGTCCCTTGCTGTATACAGTCATCTTGTCACTCATCTGGCCAGACAATTATGATTGGGCGCGGTTTACAGACGAAAAACTGTTACTTGACAGCGACACATCGGCCGAGGAATCGGAACGGGAGGTGCCAATTCGTCAAAGCAATAAAGGTGGCGTCCTAAGTGAAGCCTCTGAAGTTGTATATGATCAGACAGATTTGAGATGGCAGCGATACGCGCTATACTGGTCGCTTTTCTCCTTCTTTGGCATTTGGGTGCTGTGGCCTCTACCAATGTATGGTGCAAAGTACATCTTTAGCAAAGTCGTAAGTTCATTATTTCAGCCTCTTTCGTGTGTCGTCTAACTGTTTCAATAGTTTTTCAGATCATGGATTGCAGTGTCACTCATATGGCTGTGGATAAGTCTTTTCATACTTGGCGTGTATCCATTATATGACGGGCGGAAACAGATCTTGAAGGTATTGCGTGGCTTACGAGGCTAGACGTGGCCATACGAGAAGAGAGAGGATGAATATAAGAGGCATTACTATTCGTATTGAATAAACTGCATCAGACTGAACTAGAATTTAACTACCAGAGCTGAAATACTACGTGAGATAACGTCAACCAGTCTTCTCGTGAACTTGTTCACCCTCAATGTCATATGCATCCACCTCGTATTTGCGAAACTTGCGAGCAGGGATTCCTCTCTCAAACAAAATGTCCAGCTCTTCGTACGATCGCTTAAAGGTTTCGGGATATCGGAAGAACGCCCACACCGTCACAAGCACTGAGGTTCCTCCCCAGAAGTAGGCTGTCTTACCGGCCCATCCCCACGCCGTCGGATTGATCATATACGGTTCGAGAACGGCTGCAATAATGTCGAAGAGTTGATGTGCTATTTTTGCGGCAGCAACACTCTGCACCCGCAAACTGATGGCAGAGACCTCACTCGATGTTGCGTAGGCTGCTGGGCCAACTGAAATATCGTAGCAGAATACCCATAAGATAGTTAGGGCAACTTGTCCCCATTTGGTTGACTCGTTGGCATGAACCGTTGCCAAGATGCCGATGAGAAGGTTGACAATGGTCATGAAAACCATGCCCCAAAGGTAGAGGCTGCGACGGCCCAAATGGGCAATAAGAACACACCCAATAGCAGTTGCAAGCAGTCCAATAGCGGTAGCAGCCACAGAAACCTTGTAGCTGTTTTTGGCGGACAAACCAGCTTGTTCCCAAAAGTATGTGCCTGGATTCATCATGAAGATACCGTTAAAGACCTGACCAGCAAATGCCATGCAGCAAATCTCAGTTCGACGAAGGTTACTGCCTCGGAACAGATCGATATAGGATGAGCCCGTTCGTATTTCTTCTTCGTAGTTCACAGTATGGATGATCATGGCCAAATGTTCCTTGATCTTTGTATCGCTCTTGGAACTCAGGCGGCGAATGCTGTGTTCCGCCTCTTGGATACGACCTTTGCGAACGAGATACCAAGGAGACTCGGGAGCAAAGAAACATCCGATGAAGATCGGAAGGGGCCAAACCCATTGGATAGCAAATGGGATTCTGTAGGACCACTGCGAGTCTAAGCCGACAAGGCCATCGAGAACGCCGATTGCTATAAGCTGGCCGATGATTTGCATAATGTTGACACCGCTGGTAAGGAAGCCACGCAGCGAAATCGGAAGACACTCTGAGCTATATGCCGGTCCGATGGACGCAAATGTGCCCCAGACCATGCCGCAGAAAATCTCACCAACGAGAAGCGTTTCCAGGTTTTGGGCGCTGAACGGAATAGCAACGAAGCCGGTCATGAGAACAAGACCGGCCAGCATAACCCTCTTGTAACCGAATCTTGACGATAGAAAGCCGTTGAACGTAGCACCGAGGATGATACCACAGATGCTCCCTTGCGACAGGCCTGTTTGCCATTTCGCGGGGACTTGGTAACCATCTTTAACAGGCATGCCGTAGGCTTTTTGAAAGGCTGGATAACCGTAGAAGTTGTTGATGAGAGCATTGTCATATCCATACATTGCTATTGAGAGTGAAAGAAAAGAAGCCCAGGCAACTCCTTTCCATTGCACACGAACAGCCTCGAGGATGCCTTGAGAGTGTTCGAGGTCGGTGGCCTCCTTGGCCCCCTGAACGATGACGCCCCATTCCTTTTCAGGAGCAGCCTCAGTCTCAATAGCCTGAGCTACGGCTTTGTCATCTCGGCCGCGGAGATTGTCAAGGATGGCTGAAGCCATGATGGTGGTATGGTGGAAATTATCTTGAGGAACTGGATGACTTCTGCCTGGATTCTCGGATCTATGCGGCAAGGGACAGTATTATATAGTTTTGAAGATCTTGCAATAACCCATGATAGTAACACGTCACGTATCACTCACTAGGCAAGTGTTGTTTCTGGAGTTTGGATGTTAGGTTGGTTGTACCACAGCTTCATGGATGCTCAATGGCAGTATGCCGGTAGTACAACTTCCCCCATCTAGCTTGCTCTAGCTTCAGACGATCTTGGATGTAACCCAAGCACGGCTGATGGTTGGGAGATAGATGATATTGTATGTTGCCTCTCAAGCCACAACGTGGATGGTAGCTTGCTAGTTTTGGCTTCTGTATCATCTGCTATCAATAGTAGGTATCTAATCTCTCTCAAGCCGCGTATACAGCTGAGAAATCACGTTCGATGGACGCATGGAAAGTAATCAATCATGAGGCATGATAAGAATAGACAGCAACTATTGCCGTTATCTCCCCGGATGGCTTCGTATCCCAGGATGTCATTGGAAGATACAGTCCGTTAGCTTCGAACTTCTTGATAACACCAGTGCTTTTAGCCGAACCTCTGAATTACCCCGGATTTTGGATACGGAGGGAAGTGACATCGTGTAACGTTATATCGGCTGTCAGTTCCGACGGCTGTTCAAGCGATCATTGCCCTTCGGGATCATGGCCTTACTATCTAGACAGCAACTTTTGACGGCTAGTGTTCGTGTAGACGATGAACGAGTCTAACCCCCGCAGTGGCGCGTGGCTGAAGAAGAGAGCCATGACACTAGAAAACTCCAAAACTTCACTGCGGTTATACGAGTAACTGCTTGTCGATCGTACCCCGCTTTCACTGCTCAAGACCACGATAGTTGTGGTCACAATGGTCTGAGTGGGGGACAGATTGTAGGTAATAGGGCGGGTTTTAGTTGAACTACCGGGAACAAGCCTGTTATAACCGCGTATCGAGGAAACATCATGCGTCTTGGCGCTCCATATCTGTCATGGTTCCGGAATTGTCTCGGTATAGATAATGGACGATGAGGCTTCTTCTCCGCGGTAGTTTTGGTCCGGCTTGGGTATTATCAAGCTGATCAGCCTGCAGACACTTATCTTTCGTTAGGTGCTACCACCACAGTCAAACAAGCCAAGCCAGATAACAGCGACTCAACTTACAATGCCGTTTGACGCAGTTGGTGCTGTTGGGGGAGGTTCTAGCGATGGTGCGGATGCATTGTTCGACCCCTCAGCCCCCTTCTTCAGTCGCTTCAACAGCCGCAGGTCAGTTGTCTATAGCACAAAGGGCATCGTTGCCGCCTCGCAGCCTCTTGCTGCACAAGCCGGCCTTGACATCTTAAAGGCCGGTGGCAATGCTGTCGATGCTGCGATAGCCACTGCCGCCGCTCTCGGCGTGACTGAACCATGCTCGACTGGAGTGGGAGGAGATATGTTTATGATTTACTGGGATGAGAAGAAGCAAAAGACTTTTGCAATAAACGGCTCAGGTCGATCGCCAGCTGGGTTGACAATCGAAAAATGCCGAGAGTTGGGCATGAGCGGCAATATACTCTCGCCGCAAAACGCAAACTCGGTCACAGTTCCTGGACAAGTTGCCGCTTGGTTCGACGCCATGGATGCTTACGGTAGTGGAAAGGTTACGATGGAACAGGTGCTGAAGCCATCTATCGAACTCTGTGAAGATGGCTTCCCCGTTTCTGAAATCACTGCAAGACAATGGATAGAATGCGAGGGAATGCTGAAGAGGGTTTCTCCAAGCGGAGGCGAACTTCTCTTGGCAGACGGTAAAGCTCCTAGAGCTGGTCAAATCTTCAAAAACCCAAACCTTGGCAAGGTGCTTCAAGAAATAGCCACCAAAGGCAGAGCAGGCTTCTATGAAGGATGTGTAGCTGAGGCCATCGTGGGCACTCTCCAGCAGCTCAAAGGAGTTATGACGACACAAGATTTAAAGGATCACACAACGACCTTTGTTGAACCGATATCAAAATCGTATAAAGAGTACAAACTCTGGGAATGCCCACCCAATGGCCAAGGTATCATCGCTCTGGAGGCGTTGGGTATCATCGAAAGCCTGGAGAAGGCAGGAAAGATTGCTTCCCTCAAGAGCCTAGGGCACAACTCCGTTGAATACGTCCATACACTAGCAGAGGCCCTGAGATATGCCTTTGCTGATGCAGATGCCTACGTTTCAGATCCAGAGCACTCTGGGTCAGCTTGGAAAAGCCTCTTGGACGACAAGTACCTGACTGAGCGAGCATCCAGCTTCAAATTAGATGCATTTGATGCGACTTTGAAGAACGGATTCCCCGCCAAAGCCTCCGACACAGTCTATCTGACTACGTCTGACTCGGAGGGCAACGCTTGCAGCTTCATCTGCTCAGTTGCTTCCAATTTCGGTGGTGGAATTGTTCCCAAGGGCTGTGGCTTCGCCTTACAGAATCGAGGGACTCAATTCCAGCTCCGTGAAGGGCACGTCAACACACTTAAACCTCGGAAGCGACCTTACCATACAATTATTCCAGCAATGGTGACAAAGAACGACCGGCTTGACCTTGCCATGGGTGTCATGGGCGGCTTTATGCAACCCCAAGGTCATTTGCAGGTGATGCTCAACTCTTGCGTCTTTGGCTTCAATCCACAAGACGCTTTGGATTCACCAAGAATTTGCATTCGACCCTCACGTACGATGCCCGAATATGCCACGGCAGACGATTACTCCAAATTGACGCAAAAGTCTGTCGTGTGCTTGGAAGAGGGATTTCCTCAGGAGACTGTCGAGGGTCTGCGCAAACTGGGACATAAGGTAGAGCTCATAACAGGATGGGATCGCGCAATGTTTGGTCGAGGACAAGTCATTCAAGCAAAGCAGGATCCAAGCGGCCAAAGAGTGTACCATGCTGGAAGTGATCAACGTGGTGACGGACATGCAGTTGCTCAGTAGAATTGCAATTCAATGACGGAAATACATACAGTTTGCGGAATCGACATAGACATACATACTTTAAAAGTCATCTCGCTCGTAATATTCTCGTTCACTTTCCCGCCCAGTCTCTCGAGCCCTCCCTTGATTAGAATCCAGTCTCATCTGTCTCTCCATGCGTCTTTGAGATGGCCCCCCTCTCTGATGCGCTGCTGTCTCGACATGTAGAATCAGGCCGCCTTGTTTAAACGCCTCGTTCAGAAACTCAACCTTTCTAGTGCTTGTAAAGAGCAATTTTATGACACTTTGGATTGTGGCATCAGTTACCAGTCGCATCAATTCGTTGAATATGTTGATGCCGTCTTGGAATCCATCACGCTCGTAGACGTACGCTTCATCAACTAGAATTATGACTGTTTTTTCCATCGGCAATGAGAGTATAAGGCGGTATAAAAGGTGATATAGCTCTCTTGGATCGTGTTCTATTATAAGATTCTTGTCGGTGTCGTCATACTCTCCCCCGAAATCGAAGTGGTGTCGTTGGCATAATTGAACGATCAAGTCAGCAAGCATAGACCGAGCTTCATCGTTTCCATGTTTGGAATGAAGGCCACAAAACCATGTGAGACATATGAATCGGCTGTGGGAATTGAATATCGATTCTAGCGACGCGCAGAGTACCGATATGGGAGAGATGCCTGCATGAGTCCTTGGCTGGCGTTGATTCCACAGAATAAGGAGCTTTTCTGATTTGAGGGACATGAACCAAGAGCGGTACTTCTTATCATTGACGAGTTGTTCAGCACGCGATAGTTCTTCGGTTGGAAGATGGGCCTTTCGCTTGATGATGAACTGTAGATCGGCGTCCTTGTGTCCAGCTTGGAGTAGATCTTGCAGCTCCTTGTTATCGAGGTGTGGCGCAGATATTTCATCTTGCTGCTGCATCAAAATGAGAGCAGTTGGGCTTGGCGATCTGGAGCGTAGTATTTCGATCTCAGCATGAAGGTACACATTTTTTTCTTTCACTCGTGTCAATTCAGCTATTTTGATATTGTTAGCAACGGCTGTTGAGTGTCAAGCGTCTTGGTTGGATGACCTACCAATAATTCGTCTCTCTCTTGCTTTGTAGTTTGGAAGATAAAATATCAGTTAGTCAGTGATAGAAAGGGTCTCAGGTAAACTTACTTCTTTGTTTTTTGTCATACTCATTCATCATACTTAGCATTTCATTCAGCATTGTGTGAGTTATCCTTCCACTTTGTCGCACATCATCATGTATCAAGTCAGTCTTTCTTTCGATACGTTGTCTATCTTTTGGTAGTGGGATAATGTTAGCTAAGCATATTGGTGATCATATTAATAATCTAACTCACGTTCCTGAGAGGTCGCAATGTTCGCGGCGTTGCTTCGAGCTCGAAGAGCAGTAAGTTTGTCCTCAATAGACTTGATCGATTCTTTCCAGCCTTTGATGTAATCGGTGCCTTCAAATACACTTTTGACCATTCTCTTTCCTTTCTGCTTGTCAGCCATGACTCATAATAACACCAGTTATTGAATGAAGTTCGGTTCCATCCCAAAAAAAATCTCTCACCGTATGCTCATGATCTTACCTCTCGAACTACAAAAAAATGCAATCGTGTTTTCAACAGCACAAAGAAGAGCCAATGCGAAGTCAACCGCCGCATTTCTCACAGTGTTGGTCTTTGGGAATGATGATAGTAATAACTCAATTTCAGAGAAAACCCCGGGAAGAGTTTTGAAGGCGTCGAGTACTTGAGTGCGAGCGTCGGCCGATGTTTGCATAGCCTGAGAATATCTCTTATTAGCACATTTTGCCGCTGCTGGATGTAATAGTTCAATATTTACATTTAATATGAGTCGAATACTCCCAATTATTGGCGTTGAATACGGATTACTTGGCGCAACATCTTGAGCCATCTTGGCAATAGCATTTGCAGTCTTTGCGTGATCGGCACCCCAACGACACGCTTGCCCAAGCTGACCACCCCGATTTAGGTACTCCGATCGAGCCTTTTCAAGCTTAAGATATATGTCGTGCCAGCATGTGTCGTTTCTGATCTGAAATTCGGCACTTTTTATCTTAGTAGGTGGAGTATCTCGAAATCTCTCTAAAACATCGGGAAACATTTCGTCCCAGTATTCCATTGCTCCAGTACTCGTACTGTACATAGTAGGCACAGGAGAAGAATCACCCGCGAGAGAAATCACTGGAAGATTCGTATCATCATTGATCTGTATCACGTTTGCTTCCGGCCTCTGGCGTGAAATATCTTTTGACTCGTTGTCGAAGCATCTGGAGACGAATTTCTGTGAACGCATATCAAACCGAACAAGGGGGTCAGTGAAGGCTCGGGAGTATTTTGGTAAGCGGTTTTCAATGAAATCGACTGATGGCGGCTGGTCACCCAGATCAGGAATTGCCAAGCGTGACCCTGTCATGAATGTTGGCTTCGAAGAATAGGATATGAAAAAATTGTGGTTTGGGAACTTGAATTTGGGGTCTTGGGGGCTCCAAAGAACGAGTTGGTATCGATAATTATGAGGCAAATATCTCTTTGGGAGAAAATAATAACTAGAAAGCTGTAAAACGCGTCCGCGAAGCCGCGAATCTGTCGCCCTGCTCCGCGCCGCCCAATGATACGTATGTTCAGCTCCTAATGTAACCCCACGGAAATATCCTGGATCCAATCGCGCCGTGTTATCGTATCTAGCCGAGCCTGATTTCGTTGAGTCATTTTCTGTTGTTATTGTTAGCTGCATTGCCAGCTGTTCTGTCACCGAAGCCAGTGTCTATTGGTCGGTGGTTGATTGTAGTGCGCATGATGGTGTGCAATAAATGCAGCCAAGCAATGCGTCTCATAGGTGGCGACCAATTAATACAAGCTCACTTTTGTAATTGTTTAGAAGTATATGGCGCCTAAAGAGTAATGCGGTGAATGTAACTTCTAAATCCTAGATGGGATACCTCGGCTATCCCTTCATGATATAAAGACCGATTGTGACCCTCAGCATTGCTACACGAACTCTATCAACTATATTCTGACAAGCTACCTGTTTATCTCTATTTGTTTGACTTCTCACGTTATATCAGAATTCCTCAATAGCTGCGTCGTACGATAACTGTGGTACACTCGTACTATGGCAGAGAGTGAAACCATAGAGATGCAGCCAGACTGCCACGAAGGCCTCACTGTTGAGGCTCAAGCTTCTCCCGATAATTCCAATGACGTCCATCAGGAGTTACAGAATGATCCCCGACAAAGCGAACAGCATCAACGGCTTTCTATAACCGCAGAAGTTGCTGCGTCGACAGATGTCGCTCCGATTGATCACAATTCCACTATATCCGAAGAGATTCGAGAATTAAGAGAGCAAATCCAGCGTCTTCAAATGAAGGCCAGCAGTGATTCATTAAATGCAAAGGAGAGTAAGTCGCGACTCTCACATGGTGAGCTGCGGCGCATCAAGGATTATCTCCGTAAGCATCGGAAGGAGTGGGATTTGGAAGCCTCTCTGAACGAGGTTTCACTGGAACCAGTTATTGAACACTTACAAAATTCTGCCGAGAATAAGGAAATGGCCAGTGGTTATTTAATGTTCGGTGATGAAGGGGAAGCAGATGACTATCTCGGGAATATTACATCCGATGATGATGACGACATCGATGAAGAAGAACAAGAACTACGCGAGAGACTGATGATGAAACGCCGCGAGCATTTGAAAGCAATCGAATTGAATGTAGAGAGCATCACCGAAGACTTGGTTGCGATGCGCTTAAGAAAAATGCTACAGAAGCAGCAAATGGCGGCCGAGTTGAGGCGGGAGGCTAAATTAAAAGCGGCCGAAAAACGTGAACGTGGAAACGACAGAACGACCACTACAGAGAATAAAGAGCCTGAAACGATAGCTTATGCGGAGCCGAAGGCCAACTTGGTCGATTGGAACTCATTCAAAGGCTTAAGCAGGCAAACAGAGGGCATCTCTTGCGTTATTGATGTTCTTGTGGGTGAGCCAGTGATTGAAAAAGAAAACTGGGGATACAATTGGAACAGGCGCGATCGCCCCGCGGAGACATCTCAAGCCCAGAAACAAAGTGTTGCAACGTTTTCGACTGGACCACGAGGTCAAGGTCCGTTACCTGAGAGGATAAGGATTCATTCCAGCCTGTTTCTGAGGATTTTCGCAAAGCTCATTGACCCCGATGGAGTCAAATTGAATCTCGGCCCGGCGTCTATCGTCTTCCTTCGACCATTCAAAGCAATTACGCATTATGAAGATAGATTACGGGATTGGCTCACAAGACGAGAAGAGAGCATTGAAAACCAAGATGGGAAGTTAGATCTCGCCGGTGAATCCAATGATAATGACAAAGATTTGGGTGAGAGAAAGCATTGTGATTCGGGGTGTATTCCAAACTGACGAAACCATAGAGTCACCGACTGCTATGGCGCACTTAAAATGTGTTTTGGAGTTCTTTGATGCTCACGTTGCCGCAAGGATTGCCTTTTTACAAAGTTCTGAATGCCGCAAAGTTTTTTTCTCAGACCTATGGCACATCTATCGACCCGGAACGGAAGTGATTGGCCTCGATGGCAAACAGGCATATCGCGTGATCCAAGTCGCCAGTTCCAGGCACCGACCGATTTCTAACCGCCGATTCTATTTCAACTATGCATATAAGATTAAAGATGATGATCAGTCTGAGCCCTCAGAGTTTACTTTACACTGCTCTTATATTGATTTTGATGGAAAATACATCGGGCCGGTTCTACGAACATTTGAGATCAAGAGATTTGACGGAGAAAGAGACATTACCTCTTTGGAGGTTTATCCGCTCCGATTCCATAAACTTAAACAAAGCGACTTTAACTTTACGCCACGGAATGAGCTCGAGGAGATTCCAGAACAAGATCGATGTCGAGCCAATCTCATTCGACGAGGGGCGAAATTCGTGCAAGTCGCCTCCGTCAAGCATATGTATTATGCTGGTCCTACTATGATTGTTAGAGAAGAGGTTGAGAGTCAAGTGGTAGTTGACTTTGCGACTTGCTTTGCGGCAGAAGGTGAGATACAAGAGCACATAAAACGACCCTCTCTGGAGAGTTTTATTGGTGAGGCTGCTGAGGGCAAAGACAGTCAAGAGTCATCTGCCGAACGGTGTGAGTGCTGTGTCTTTGATACGGTGTATGAAGACGACAAATTCGTGGACAAGAATCTACGCAACGATTATGTGAACAATATCCTGTCGAAGAAGGGCAGAGAAGAGCCCCCCTCAGTGGCAATTTGCCCGAGACCATTTGATGAGATGAAGACAGCATCAGGTGATGATCCTACGTTCTCCGAAGAAGAACTAGTCATCATGTCTTATCGAGTATTCGGTTTTGTTTTACGCAATAGAAAATGGGGTATGTAGCGATATGCTAAACCAAATTTCCATGTCAAAGTCGTCAAAGCGATAAGGGGGAGCTGACTTCATGATAGCACAATTAGATCTCACTTATTTGACCGAGGTGCGGGAGCCTACTCCGATAGGTCCAATCGATGACCAACGAACGGAGGGTGGAAAGAGTGAAAAAGACAATGAGACTGCATTTGACCAACTCGTTTTGGAGAGTGGACATAAAGATATGATAATCTCACTCATCACTCAGCATTTCCAAGACAAAAAGGCAAAGGGGGCTCAAATGGAACAGGTGGATATTGTTCGAGGGAAAGGTGCGTTTGTTCTCCTTCCTACCCTTTTTCTTTTCTTCTTCTTCTTCTTTTAATATATTGAATCAGCCTCTGACTAGACTATAGGGAAGGGTTTGATTCTACTTTTACACGGTGCTCCTGGCGTTGGCAAAACATCTACAGCAGGTAAGCATTGCATAGATAACCAAGACAGGACATTGTATTAACCATGAGATCCGCACAGAGGGTGTAGCTGAACGTTTTCAAAAGCCTCTTTTTCAGATTACATGCGGTAAGCGTCATCTATTCTACAAGCATGACTAACAAAAGACATGCTATATACTGATCAAATCGTGCAATTACACCTAGGTGACTTGGGAGTTACAGCAAGAGATGTGGAAAAGACACTCCAAATAAACTTCAATCTCGCCACAAAATGGGGGTGCATTCTACTATTAGATGAAGCTGATGTTTTTCTTGCTCAAAGAGATAAAACAGATTTTATACGGAACGGAATGGTAGCAGGTGAGTAGAGGAACTATTTGCTATTTAGTCGACCCTAAGAATAAACAGGGACAAAGCTAACTGATTAACTCCTTGTTAGCCTTTTTACGTGTTCTAGAGTATTATGCCGGAATCTTATTCTTAACAACAAACCGTATTGGTGATTTTGATGAGGCTTTTACTTCGCGAATCCATATCAGTCTTTATTACCCTGAACTTAATAAACAGAAGACCGTCGACATATTCAAACTCAATCTAAATCTTATTCAGAATCGATTCAAGAGAATGAAACGCGTCATTCAGATAGATTATGAAGGGATTGAGCGGTTTGCTAAGATGCACTATTTGTGGTATTACGATTCGCGATGGAACGGGCGTCAGATCCGCAACGCCTGCCAGACAGCCTTGGCACTAGCAGAATACCAAGCCCAGAAAGATAGCAAATCAACCGGCCTCGAATCAGAAGTCTCTGTCAAACTAAATGTCAATTATTTCGAAATCGTGCGCAATGCCTATCTCGAATTTACCAAATACCTGGTTGATCTTTACGGCGCCAGCACTGCCCGAGTGGCTGAGGAGAGATACCTTCGTGCGGAAGAGAATTCGCATAGAGGAGATTCGATATATACAACAGAACAGCTTTATGAAATGTTAGAAGATGGAGTCAGGCCTGAGAATTACAGATCGTCTTCTTCACGGGAAAAGCCGAGCTATGAAGTGTACAGCTCCAGAGAGGCGGGTCGAAGTCTTTGGGAAGAGCAACCTGGAAGGTCTCAGAATGCTAGATCCATGCGTGATCGTAATCAAGCTGAGCCATCTTCAACCTCAAAAGCTCCCCGAGCCCAGCGTCTCCTGCGGCCAGAGAGGGTGGGGCCATCTCCAAGACCATCACCAAATTCACATTGGCAGCGGAACGCCCCTCCGCCACCGGATGTCGAAAGGGAGTCAAGTAGCCGAGGTTATGGCAATCGTCAGCGGAGAAATGGTCAAAGAGAACCTCAAGCAAGCCTGACTCCCGACGGCTTTGGAGAAGACAACAATGGCGACAAGTCTTCTGATATTTGGGATACGTGGCAGCGGCGCCAGAATCAGCGCCAACAAGGGTTAGATGAGATGTCGGAAGAAGAACAAGAGTATGTCGACGGCAGTGACAACAATTTCGAGGAACAATCAGCGGAAACAAGCAGCCGCGGTCGAAAAGAACAAGCTAACTCTCGATATGCGGGGGGACGGAAGTAATAGTTTGATCCAACGCAAGATGTTAGTAAGGAGGCCTGGGAGCCTGTTCAAGAGTTAAGGCAATTGAGGGAGGATGAGTTGGCATTTTACTTCTTCACTCTCATTCAAACACCTTATGCTAAAGCGTTTTTATATAACAAACAGAGAGCATCCATTCACCAAAAAGATAGATTTCTTCTCTCTCATATTTTTGATCATTAGTAACGAAATGCGGATATCTGCTACCTGCATGCATGTAAGTGCCTGTAGTGGATGAAATGCTTCCGGGTTTCAACCTTTCTCATCTTATTCCATTACTTGAACTCTGCGCGATTACCAGGGTACTGAATAACTAATTCGGAGTGCTGAATAGCTGTTTTCTGGATCAACGGCAATTGGCAGCCTGAAAATTGCAATCCTGTTATGTCTATGGCCTACTTTGCACATCTACCTTGACATCATCCAACTTTGAAGTCAACACCCTTCCATCCTTGACAACAGCTAGAACATTCTCCGTAGCACGATCCAAAATTGTAATAATCTTCTAGAGGATTCCCATTCAAGACGATAAAGTCGGCGGCATATCCTTCTTTAATCTGCCCCAACTCATCTTCTCTCATAAGCAACTTCGCCGCGTTGACTGTCGCACTGCGAAGAATCTGCGCCGATGTCTGCACCTGGCTTCGTACAGAGAACTCTTTGCTCTGAGCGAAGTGAAGAGGCCCTAGGAGATCGGTGCCGAAACATACTGTAACGCCGGCGTCGGTTGCGATCTTGATGGCATGGAGGCCTTTCTGGAGGACTTCGTCGTTCTTTGCCGCTGAGATGGGTGGGAGGAAGTTGAGCTGCTTCGACATGACGTGTGTAATCAGCGTCGGCGTGAGAAATGTGCCCGATTCAGCCATTAGTTTGGCTGTCTCTTCGTCAATGAGGTTGCCATGTTCAATGCCTCTCACGCCATGCCCGATAGCTTGTTGAATAGCTTGAGGCGTATAGCTATGGCTAGTGACATAGGTTCCGTTGTTTTTCGCTGCAGTAACAATCGCCTTTATCTCTTCATCGGAAAATTGAAGGTTCTCAACCTTGTCCGTAGCGCTGGCAATGCCTCCACCACTCATAATCTTTATAAAATCTGCTCCTTGTCGCAGCTCATCGCGCGCAACTCTGAAGCACTCGGACGGTCCGTCAACAATACGGCTGATTCCGGAAACAGTACCACAAGAGCATGGACTTTGGTCATGCGAAGATCGCATGTCGCCATGGCCACCAGTCTGGGAGAGCGCGTATCCGGCAATGAAGAGTCGAGGGCCAACGCAGATTCCTTCCTCGACGGCTTCCTTCATAGCCAAGCTCGCGCCACCGCAATCACGAACGGATGTAAATCCCCGTTCAATCATCGGTTTGAGGACCCATGGCTGTCGGATAAGACTGATTCTTTCAGTCATGGATTGGTATGCGCTGAGATTCGCCTCTCCAGGGACAACAGCAATGTGAACGTGGCAGTCAATGATTCCAGGGCATATATGTTTGCCCTTGAGATCGATGGCAATTTCTCCATCGGTGGTGGTAGGAGAAGTGCTGTTGTTTGTCTCGACTGACACGATTTTGCCTCCGACTGTCTTGATTGTAACATTGTCAGTTACCTGTGCTTGAACGGGATCAACCAGTTTTGCGTTGGTAAATATATATGTCGGCTGAGCATCCAGCTTCCAAGGTTTGATAATCTTTGCCATATCCATGTTTGCCATGTTTCCAAACGAATAGTTGTAATATACAGTCTTTGTCGCTAGAGATGGTGTGGGGTAAGGATTGAGTTCAAAGTCTAGTTTACAAGATATAGTTGCTAGCGAGAGGAGTTTTCCTACACCTTTTATAGTTGTCGGAAAACTCTAATGGCTAAACACAGTCATCTTGAATGAGTTTGGGGTGTAAGTTCTCCGCATTCCTGCCCCCTTTCCGGACACGGGTGGTTAGAAGACGCCCCATTACTATACAGTAGCTAATTCCAATTCATCCTATTCCACATTTCATCCGAGGTTGTCAATTGAATCCTTTATTATGAAAATGGTTTAGTTGCCCATCGACAACCGAGGCTTCAATATTCATGTCCATGGCTCATGATGAAGTGTCAAACGGTCTGCAAGGTTGCGCCGCAAAAGCCCGATTAGTTCCCACGAGCGGAGTCGGGGAGACGTTATATTTTCCATGTCCGGTCGTACGGCTTGTAAATGCCGTTTCCTCTCTACATAGGCGGGAGGGCGTAAAACATGGTTAGTTGTGGTTGCGACAAATCGTTGCAAGTTGAGTAGAGACTATAAGCATATAGTTGGTAAACCTGCCTGTAGGAGGATGGTGCATTTTCAGGAATCTGGGGTGCTTACGCACCAGCAACTTACATAGACACTCACATACAAGTGTAGTACCTGCATCGTATGGCATTAGCGTGGGAGGAATTGCTAGCCGTCTTCTATATCCGTACGGAGTACAACCTTTCACGTTGCCAGGGGTGTTTAAATCCCTCTGATAGCTGTGCGGAGAGCCTGTAAGATGTACGGAATCGTCTAGATTGCGACCCTAAATGTATTTCAGGATGACCTGACAACCTAGAGACGTCTGTTTCATTCGTCCTACTATCACTGTATCTAGCAATACGGATACTTATCCGAATGGTCTGCAATGTTCCAACACATGGGCAGGTATTCACAAGGATAGAAGCAGATCTCGTCTTACAGTCTAGGCGAAGGAAGAGAAATATGGCCGCGAAGTCCAAAGTTTTTCTTCTACAGGTTCTATCTACAAAGCATCTCTACTAGCTACATCTTTTAAACCATCAGTTGTGAATCACCACTTGTTGTCCATCACCTCACCATCCACAAGGTTGATCAAATCCCTCACAGGTCCCAGCTTTGCCCCCGCCCCAAACTGCATCGCCGTGTACATAAGCTGCCGATAGTTGTCACCGGGAGATACTTTTCCGAGAATCTGCTCTTTTCTTGTTTCAACCCGGTCTGGCACTGGAATCGGTCGACCAACGATTGCGTCCATGCCCTGCCAGGCAAAGGTGATGGCCTCCTTGGCTCCAGCCGGAATACCAGCCATATCAAGCATGTATATCCTTGTCGCGGGATAGCTTTTCTGAATAAAGTCCACAATGTTGGGATTGTATGCGCCGCCGCCGCAGAGGAATATCTCATCGATATCCTGTGACGGCGCGAAGCACCTGTAGTGGTCCACTATGGACTGAGCCGTGATTCTCGTGATGGTTGCAACGACGTCATCTGCCGAGAGACCCTTTTCTTCAGCTTTGGAAATTATCTCCAGCGCCAACGTATCGCGGAAATCTTCGCGACCTGTTGTTTTGGGGATGGGTCTCTGAAAGTATGGGTGAGAAGAGATGAACTCGTCCACAATCTCATCATCCACCTTTCCTCGCTTGCCCATTTCGCCATCCTTGTCGTATTCTCTCGCTCCACCAGTGTAATGACGAACAGCGGCATCGATGTAGACGTTTCCAGGACCAGTATCAAAGTCAAAGAATCCGTCATTCAGCTCTCCTTTAGCATCTGGAGGAATGAAGCATACGTTGGCGATGCCGCCGATGTTCTGACAGGCTCTCAGCTTGGTAGGATGGTGCAGAAGCAAGGCGTCGAAGAAAGCAACAAGGGGAGCTCCCTGACGACCAACAGCAACCTCGCTAACGCGAAAATCGGTCACTGTAGTGATTCCCGTACGAGCTGCGATGACGGCCCCTTCACCCATGCTGAGCGTTGTCCGGACTTGGTCCTTTGGATGAGGGATATGCCAAATTGTTTGACCGTGAGATCCAATAATGTCTATTGTAGACTTGTCGATGTTGTTCGTTTTGATGAATTCCAACGCTGCTTTGGCAAACGTCTCGCCCAGAATAACATTAATCTCTGCAATCTCTTCTGGTGAAGTAGAGTTGTGAAGAATCATATTCATCACCCGTTTTTTAATTTCCGGGTCAAGCGGCGTCTCTCCATACTTGAGCAGCTCCAAGCTGACAGGCTGTGTTGGGTCTTGTTGTCTAAATCGACATAAAACACAGTCTACGCCATCCTACAGATGATGCCCGTCAGCTTCTCACTCGAACATATATGCGTACGCGGGAAATAAAGTAGTATACCATGGATGTTCCGCTGTTCATACCAAGGACCGTCAAGTCCAAAGCCGGGCCGGCTGTGGCAGTATCTACGATAGAGCCCATCTTGATACCTGTATCGTCTGTACCTCAAAAGAGGCACTGGCATACGCTATCAAAAGACCATTCGTCGAGCTCTGCGTTATCGCAAAATCACACGATGAGGCTAAATAGATATATGGCTTGCATGTAAAATTAGTAGCGTCGTGTGGCGCTCGTACGCCTCGTCTAAACGGCAAAAGAACATTCTGAAAACTGCCTTTCAGCCGTTGGCAGTGCCACAAGTGTCGAATCTCTGGATGAGCTAACAGTTGGTCTTCCAAAGTGTCAATAGTCTTAGGAACCGGCTGTCTGGTGGCTATAGCTAGTGCTGATTATGGCCGAGAGCTCCTATCAACCCGTAACGTAACCTGACCGAAGCTCAGGCACTCGCCGATACTCGCTCCATATAAGCCGTCTGATGCGGGGCCCCGAGATTTGGGATCCATGGATTTCGCCTCCGCATGAACCAGTATCCTAGTGTATGTATTCAGGTGTGGGATTGACAAGTGAAGGTGAGCTAGAAGGAACAAAAGTCGGACGCCTTTCTTTATAGCTTATCTCACTAAATCCTGGTTAGTTACATACCGCCAAAGATACGACGCTGTTGATAGGGTAAAAGGAAGATGACCGGTCAGTTTCCGGAATTCAGGCATCCAACACCACATCTCAAGACGTATTTAATATGGATCACGCCAACCCCAACCTTGTCAGAAAAGCCTTTTCAGTTTTGCTCGGCTAGACAACCATCGCCACTCAGCCAGCTTCCGCATCACTGAGCCCCCTATTTTTACATTGTCATCATGGCGAAAGATGAAGACGTGATTGAGGTGGGAAGAGATGTTGAGAGGGAGTATCAGCAAGATGAAAAGCCCGATCTCTCAGGCGGGGCTGAGGAGGTGGTTGGGATGCAAGAGCTCGATCCCGCTTTGGACCGAAAGATGCACTTGGTCAACAACGTGAGTCGTGAGACACGAAGATGTTCGTCGTTTATCAAGGCTAATTGAAGTAGGCACTGGATCAGATTGGCTGGACCAACTACCACCTTAAACTCTTCTTCCTCAACGGCTTCGGGTGAGTTGGACGCGTCATACACGGCTCTCATATACTTCAGCTACTGACACTTTTCTCTGTATAGATACGGTGTAGATGCTCTACAACTCTCTCTCCAGGGCATCATTGCTGTCCAGGCTGTACTCGAATTCCAGCCTTCGTATGACAAGGGCTTGACCATCGCTCTGTACATGGGAATGCTTGTGGGAGCCCTGTTCTGGGGCTTCTTTGCCGACATCATCGGCCGTAAAATCGCTTTCAACATCTCGCTCTTTATCTGCTCAGTCTTTACCATCGCAGCAGGCGGAGCTCCCAACTGGGCTGGACTCGGTGTTCTCATTTCCGTGGCCGCCTTTGGAGCTGGTGGAAATCTTATCCTGGATACCGCCGTCTTTCTCGAATATCTTCCTTCAAACAAGCAATGGCTTCTCAGCTTGCTGCCTGCTTGGTTCGGTATTGGATGCACCATTGCCGGACTTGTTGCTTGGGGATTCATGCGTGAGTGACTTCATATCTTGGTACCGGTTTTATACCGTTGGATCAAAAGCGCTGACGATCATGGCATATAGCAAACTTCTCATGTGCCGATGCGAGTGACTGTACCCGAGCAAACAACAGCGGCTGGAGATATCTCATGTACACCATGGGAGCCTTTATTGCGGTCCTGGCCGTGGCCCGAGTCACCGTCATCCGTCTCCAGGAAACCCCCAAGTTCCTCTTGGGCCAAGGCAGAGACGAGGAGGTTGTCCAAAACCTTCAAGCGATCGCCAAGAAGTACAATCGCCCTTGCCACCTCACAATCGAGCACCTGGAAGCTTGTGGAACGGTTAAATCGGCGCACTCCAAGAATCGCTTCTCCGTTGGCGAGTTTGTGATCCACTTGCGCAGCTTGTTCCTCACAAAGAAGATGGGTTTCACGACAATTCTTCTGTGGCTCTCTTGGTCCAGCATTGGCCTTGCTTACCCTCTATTCAATGTCTTTTTACCATACTACCTGGCTAGCCGAGGAGTGCAATTTGGAGTAACAAGCACCAATGTGACTTGGAGGAACTATGCCCTGGTTCAAATCTGTGGAATATTTGGACCCATTCTGGGTGCCGTCATGTCCAACTGGAAGCCTCTTGGAAGAAAATACACCATGGTTATAGGCGCGTTGATCACTATGGTGAGTTGAAGATATTCTTTGCCGACCTTTTTAGGATCTGACTAACAGTCGCGTTGTGCGATAGGCCTTCTTTTTCGCATACTCTCAAGTCAAGTCGCAAGTGGAGAATCTTGCTTACAGCTGCATCATCTCATTCACTCTGGAGATCTACTACGGCGTCCTCTACGGATACACTGCCGAGTCTCTGCTCTCTGCCCATCGTGGTACAGCCAACGGTATTGCCGTTGCCTTCTGTCGATTGGCTGGAGCTTTTTCGGCCGTCGTAGCTACGTATGCCTCTACCTGTTCTTTCATTATATAAGTCTTGAGTTGCTAACACTATGCCCAGGTACGCCGATCCATCAACCACCGGCCCAGTGTTTGTATGCGCGGCTCTCTACGGAGGACTCGCCTTGTTTGCAGTCTTGTTCCCATTCGAACCTTATGGCAAGCGAGCTGCTTAAATTGATATCAGTTGACATTGAGGATGGGGCTACTCCTTGCTATTATCGCAAACTCATCTCTGGCAAAATTGTCACTACTTGAAAATACTTTCGTTTAATTAATAAACATAATGATTTGAATACTATGAAGGGTTGTATGAAAGTAAGGTACTATGGCAAGCTAGTCTCTTACACACATTGGATTGTATAATGAGACTTATGAAGAGACTTGCACTACTCATATGGCTGCATAAAGGTGTTGTTGAGGACTGCCTCGGCGAAATCGGAAATATGAGTGCTGTGACACCATGGCTTAAGCGATTCTTCGCGCTCAATGGTTCCCGCAAAGCATCCAAGCCAATGTTGTCGAGGAAACGCTCGAATAACATCTTGAAGTGTATCGATATGGATCAGCTCCATAATATGCTTCAGATATGGGTGGTCGCTGACGTTGTCGTAGATTGTAGCCAACTGTATAACTTTGCCCAAGAAAGTAATATTACCCGCAGTGCCAAGGTCCTGGTGCCGGATGATTGTCTCAGCGACTGCTTCAGCCTGGTCCTTTGATGCGCCGAGTGCTAAGAGGAGACTCAGGGCTTTATAGCCGCCGTAAACCTCAAACGACATGTGAGTGCTGACTAGATTGTCATCAGTTGTGCCAATGTCGTGTAAAAGAGAGGCTAAGGCAAGAGTTGAAAAGTTGAAAGTCTCCGACTCCTTTGGAAACTGCTGCTTGACAATGGCAGATGCTGATTAAACTCCATTAGCTATGACTATACATGAGGTCTCACACACGACCAAACACTGGAGGCAAAAGCTAGAGATGAAATACCCCACTTACCAAAGTAAAACACCCTCATAGAGTGATTAAAAGTTTGGACAGGTAACATGGCCTTTGCATACTTTTGAACCTCAATAGCAATGATGTCCTCGGGAAACTTTATATCATTCACGAGAATGGGTCCAGGGATGTTTTTGAACGGTTTGCCACTCCATAGTTGACTTGGGTCCAATGGCAAAGAAGACCAGCCATTTTGGGCCACTTCTATAGTCGGCGGGACGCGAATCGTCGTCAACACTTCAGGTAGGATGGCAATATTGGTGGCAAGCGGAGCCGCGGTGGATAAAGGCGAAGACGTGAAGGATGAGAGGGCCGACATGCTAATATGGAGAGTGGGTAGAAACGGGTTGAAGTAATGGCTTCAATATATACTGACATGTATAGGTAGATGGAGCAATAATAAGCTGTAACTCCAGAGTCAAGATAGAGCCACTAGTTGGGATAGTTGGTTGAGACGTGGCAGTTGATAGGAACACTTGTGAGTTCTGGATTGAACACTCTACTGGAAATCCAGAGCTGCAGTGCCTTAAGTATATAATTGCTAGAGGTATGAATGCTTGGACTGACGATCTGAATCGCTGTTGCTTTCCTAATTGGGCGATTGAGTTGACAACAAGGATCCGTTCTTTGTAATATACATCATTAGCAGTCATACTTTAGTGCTTATGAAAAGCACTTGTTCAGTCGAGATATTGGAAGTTGACATTCACGTAGTTTCAGCATATATTTGCTACCCTACGTCTCTTGTATTATAGTAGAGACTGCTGAGTCTGATCAGATAGAAACTTATTAGTACGGTTGAGAAATAATGAATTTAAGAACATTAACCTACGAGACTGTTATAAAAAGAAAAGTCAAGATTGGAATTGTAATTAAGTGGGAGTAACATTAGATCATGATACAAGTTCTAATAAATTGCTTATTTGCACGTTTTGCATAGCAATTCTAACCGGGGTCTAAACCTAGGAGGATGGCGATTTGGAATAAATCGTAGATGAAGGGTTGAATTAAAAAAAAAAGAACGATATTGTTTGGTAAAAATACCTACTATACTCGGCCACGTATACTCATCTAGGAAGTGACCTAGGGAGGAGACACTCCATCTAGCTCGAGCGCATTCAATAAGCCACAAGTGATGCAACAGTATAGACTGATGTGAGTTTGATAGGCTGAATTTTTTCTTTCTTTACAGGGGTATCCGGAAAGAAAACATATGCAAAGACTTCTATCCGGACTTCTTTTCTCGCTCCACAGCAACAATGTGGCTATGTGCAAAGCTAGGCAGCTATGCGGGTATGGAAAAGGCATGACAAGTTACAGAAGAGTTCCATTATGTTATACCGAGATTTATACCAGAAATACCACCAATTACGGATTAATAGCCGTATTGAGCACGTAGATATAATACGGCATTAATACAGTAGCCCTTTCATAAATGCCCCTTTGGATGGTTCGAGGCAGAAAGCCAAGTGTGTCACGACTTTTCCTGCGTCTCTTCACAGTAGTTATTTACCTATTTAGGTAAATTATTCCTAGAGTTTTGTTGTTTACAAGTTGCTTGTTAGGGAAATAATGTCCATGGCTCTGTAGCAGTTGAGGCTGCTCCGTAACTTGCATATTTTCAAAGGCTGTTTTTGGCAATCAACGTGAATACGAATACGCTTCGCTATGCACAACCAGCAGGAAAATATGTATGCAGAGCAGAATACGAGCGAAATATTGATGCAATGTTGTGACAACCCGGGCGCCTCTGGTAAAACTGCACTACCTGTATCTCCCTTACATGTACGCAGATCATATTCGTGTATGCCGTCACGAGAAGCACAATGAGTCGGGCAATGTCTCAGCCCGCGAGATTGTGGGAGGCGGCGATTGGCTGAGCGTTTTCGTCTTGCTTGCTTGTGCTGCCGCCTGTGGAGAATATTCGAGCACATGTGATACAGCAAACATGAAGTGAAGCAGTTTATTGGTTCAGGATAGGCGGTGAATGTGTGATATTCCAGTGTTTGTCGTGTTTTCCACCTCACTGAGACACCAATGCTTGATTCATCTTCATCTCATCTCATGTCACTGATCTCATACATCTCTGGTACTTGTAGGTACGGACATGTTCCTGCTCGGCCCCTGCCTTAGCCGCCGCCTAGCTGCAGGGGCTTCCCCCAAGGTTTAGTGCCTTGTGACCACTAAAGCTTCCCCCCGGGAATGGCCCGCTTAGGCCTCCAGCTCCACTAAGCCCAAGCTGCGCCGCTGACCGCCCAGCAAAATGACGTGCGGCCGCATGCCGGCAAGCTGAGCTGAGTTTATCTGCGCCTGCTTATCTGTGTACCTACCTGTACCTGTACCGTACGGAGCATTCCGCGCTCGTGACTCTGTGTCGAGCTTCCATCATCTCTCGTCCTCCCCCTTTCTCTCTTCCCTCCTCCCAAACTCCATTCTCCTCTCAACATCTCCCATCCTCATCTTCCTCCACACCAGAAACCATCACAATGGCCGTTTTAAGCAAATTGGCTCTTGCGGCCTCGCTCGCCCTCTGCGGCGTCTCGGCAGCCGGAATCCCGCAGCAGCAGCACCCGCTCACGGCTCCCTCTTCGTCTTCGTCTTCGCACTCTTCGTCACACGCGGCAGCCGGCGACTACAGCTCCAAGCCGCTCATCGACACCGAGGTTCTGCAGGATTCCATCTCCGTCGATGCGCTCTTCAAGCGCGCCGAGAAGTTCTACAAATTTGCCCAGACCTCGGAGGAGGATTACGGCCATCCCACTCGAGTCATCGGCAGCACCGGTCAGTCTCCATGCATTAAAAAAGGCCATCATTGCCATCATGACTAACCATTTGCACATTCCAGGCCACGAGAGGACCCTCAACTACATCGTCAATACTCTGCTCGATCTAGGCGACTACTATAGTATCTATACTCAGGAATTCCCCGTCACGCTGTCCAACGTCTTCGAGTCCCAGTTGGTTTTGGGCAACGATGTCTCCAAGTCTGCGGTTCCCATGGGGCTGACGCCCGCGACCAAGGACAGGGAGCCTGTCCATGGCCGCCTGGTGCTTGTCAAGAACAACGGCTGCGATGCTTCCGACTACCCAGACAACGTCAAGGGGAACATTGCCTTTATCCGCCGAGGACAGTGCGCCTTTGGCGACAAGTCCATTGGGGCTGGAAAGGCTGGTGCCAAGGCTGCTGTCATCTACAACACTGACCCCGAGGAGCTCCATGGCACTCTCGGAGAGCCGACCGAGTATCACGTCGCCACCTTTGGCATCGACGGTGTCGAGGGCAAGAAGGTTGCCGACGAGCTTGCTTCTGGAGAGTCCGTGAGCGCCATTGCCTACATTGACGCCGAGGTCAAACAGATCCAGACAGTCAACGTCTTGGCACAGACGGATCAAGGTGACCAAGACAACTGCGTCATGCTCGGCGGCCACAGTGACGGTGTTGCCGAAGGACCTGGCATCAACGATGATGGCTCCGGCAGCATGTCTGTTCTCGAAGTTGCCGTCCAGCTTACCAACTTCAAGGTGAACAACTGTGTTCGCTTCGCTTGGTGGGCTGCCGAAGAGGAAGGCCTTTTGGGATCCGACTTTTACGCCGCGAGCCTGTCTGAGGAGGAGAACCAGAAGATTCGTCTCTTTATGGACTATGATATGAGTACGTGTCCCTGTTTTGGAAAAAAAGTATGGAAATGAGTGTACTGACAGTCTTGTGTAGTGGCCAGCCCCAACTTTGCCTACCAGATTTACAATGCCACCAACGCAGAGAGCCCCGCTGGCTCTGAGGAGTTGAGAAACCTCTATGTCGACTGGTACAAGTCCAAGGGCCTCAACTACACATTCAGTATGTCTCCTGATGATATCACTCTTTTTCTGCTCTGAAACACTGGCTGACCAATTTTTAGTCCCATTTGACGGCCGCAGCGACTATGACGGCTTCATCCGCGCCGGGATTCCTGCTGGTGGAATCGCCACTGGTGCCGAGGCTGTCAAGACCAAGGAGGAGGCTGAGATGTTTGGCGGACGCGCTGGAGAGTGGCTGGACCCATGCTACCACCAGCTGTGCGATGACCTGAACAACCTGAACCGCACTGCCTGGGAGGTCAACACCAAGGTAAGTTTTCATGCTGTTTGTGACTGGGTGTGGATGTGCACTCGCTAACTATGAGATACAGCTCATTGCCCACTCTGTTGCTACTTACGCCCTCTCATTTGATGGATTCCCCAAGCGTGAGCTGGACACGGAGATGAGTGCATACGGCAAGGCCGTGAAGCACCACGGCCCCAAGCTCACCTTGTAAGGCGTTGTGCAATTATATGAGGGTTGATATACGAATGGACGAGTTGTTGAGGAGGATAGACATGGGCACGGGGAATTTTGGATACTGCATTTTGGGTGTTATATCAGACTAATGGGCATACGCATACCAGAGAATTAATTGAACTCAATTTCTATATTTACTGTTGCATTCACTAATACTACTATCCAAACTAATTGTTGGCCATGATCAAATCTCGCATCTGTTGGAACTCGGGAGTTGACGGCCGGCCAAACAGGACGCCCAATACTTGGAATTTAGTAGAAGCCATCACCCACAAGAGAGCACTTGTTGTCCTAGACTCTTGGCGCCTTTACTTGATGCCTGAAATTGGGTCAGCAGTACTCGCTTAACGATGGATGAGGCTCACACACTGTCCAGTCACAGTATTCTGTGGTACCTCAGATAGGTAGTACCTGCAGGTACCTAATCAACGCCCCAAACATTCAGCTCGACACTCTCAACTCTCTAATGGATCAATCTCTTTCCCCTTATCGTCACCCCAAATCTGTCCCCTTTTCTCCAGACTTTTCCACGTACAAATGCAGCCTCATTCCACCTCGCTCATCTTGCCAAAAGCTCATGATGGCAACACGGCCGACATGAGGGACGAAACATGGATGGGTTGCGCCATCCAACAAAAGAGCGATGGAGGGTGCATTATCCTGTCTCCCGACTCTACTCCCTTGCTGGAGACAGAAGATGCGCCCAAGACGATGAGCAGAATGGATGCCCACGGCAACGCAGTCGATGCCATTCGGGACGATGAGTTTGCTTCATTCAAGCTCCTAGCAAGATGCACATTCCTTGTAACCGGCTCCGACAATGAGGACGATGTCAAGGAAGAGGAATCAAGCTCGAAAGACCCGGCACGGCTTGAAAAGGAACTAAAAGGAACCGTATTCAGTGGAATGACATACGTGTCTGCCGCCTACTTGGGCTTTTCAAAGGAGATGAAAGGCCCCGTCTTCATGAGAAAGGAAGTCTGGTCCATTCTCAACTTTGAGAACTATTCACGATTACCGTGGCAGAAGCCTTCCGTAGGCCCCGGCCCTCTTGTGAAGTTGATTTCTGGGCCAGTACACAAGGAGGCAGCTTGTTTCAATCTAAAGGGCATATCGCTGAAATGCGGGCCTTTTTCTTCTTCTCCCGCCATCGAGCACCAGGATGTCATTCCGCACCATCTTGCCACGACGGAGGCCAATCTGGTGATGCTCAAGAGACTGGTTTCGGGCGAGCCTCTGGAAACATTTGTGACTACACCAGAGGAGCGAAAGGCATACGAGCTCCATGTTGAGAGATTAATTCAAGGGTTAAAGGATGGAGCTGCCATTGCCCCCTTTGCTTTGATCAATCCGCCCGAGTTGTCTGATGTGCCTCTTAGATCGTGTCTTTCTGGTAGACTTCAGGACGACGCAAAACCTGTTACTTGTAACCCGACTCCTTCAATGCAAAATCTCAACTATGCGGCGCCGGCTGGCTTTGTGTACCGCGCGGCACTCACCGATGCGTTCGAGTATCCTCCCGAGCTGATACGACTATTAAAGGAATTCGCACTTCAGTATCCAAACGACTGTCTGCCCCTTCGACTCATGCTTCTGGCGTGCCATCTTTGGGTTGACATTATAACACATTCAGATCTGCAGTTGGAGTGGTTCATGTCGGAAAGGAAGGGTGGTGAGGGATTCAACGAGGTCCCTCAAGTATCCTTGGCCGCGTTTCTCGTCTATTTTGCTCATTGGCTTTCATGGACCGAGTCTATGGGGTTATTTGAGCATCCACACCCGTTTCGATTCGTCTCCAGAGCCTGCGAATCAGACCAAGCCCACGCCGGCCTGGCTGTGAAGGCGAACCACATTCCCCAAGACAGAGTGATTGCCTTGATGCGCAAGGTGACTTGTCGGATTCCTGACATTAGCATCGAAACGCGAATCAATCTTCTCCCTTGTCAGATGCCTGGAACCAAGATGTTGCCCATATATCACCAGTTGGCTGCTGTCGTATACCCGCATCCGATTTCTCTCGCGCTTACGGGATTTCCGCACATGGGATACCTGGGTTTGCCCAATTACACACAGCTGGACCTGACAGATGTGGTCGAGCAGCCAGAGAAGAGACTTCGATCCCACATGCTTCCCTATTTCGTCAACTCGTCCCTTTTTGCCAACTTTGGCACCCGGTTGCTAGTCCCTAGCGATCTTTCCAAGGGCGTATTTCTGAGCTTTGCGCAAATCTCGCCCTTTTGGAAGTCGAACATCTCGATGATGGACTTGGAGCCCTCTCAGCCCTCTCATCATTCCGCTGAACTCTCCTCTCCACGGAAGAAGACAGTACCGCTAGAGCCTCAACCTCTATCAGAATCTCTCTTTTACGTGCCCTTGCTGGAATCTTGGTCCAAAGTCCCTCCAGGAACGCACTGGGCGTGGAAACACGCTCTCCAACTACTAAAAGATCTTCCAAAAGAAGACCGACAAGATGAGACATTCAAGAAGCTCATATCCACGGCTCAAGCCCAACACAGCCAGGATATCAGTCTCCTCAACGAGTGTCTCTCCTCTCTCTATACCATCAAGGACCTGTCCGACCACGATTTGTACATTGCCGTCCCCACGGCGTTTGGAAGGTTGATCGGACTGCCGCCCCCTCCAGGAGCAGTGGTGGATGCGTGGGCAGAACACTTCCTAACAATCGACGAGCCCTCGGAACAGGTCAAATGCATTTCCATGATCCTTGGCCATTTACGAAGCGCAAAGGCCAACCCATCATCTATCCCGTGCTTGCGGCCGTTGATTCAACAAACGGCCCAACAATTGATGAAGTTGTCGGATTCAGTCGAGACGCGAGACTGGCTTGGGAGTCAGTGGGATTTTCTGTTTCCGCAATTCACCTCGACGTTTGGCGGTGATTGCCTCTAGTTACCTCTTCTATTACCACACATCAAAATCACGAAATCACCCTTGACTTGTCATTGTCCACCGGCATTGTCATTTAGGAGCTACCTGTATGTACATGAATGAATTGGAGAAAAAAAAGGCCCCTTCTCATTAGGGCTACCTATTCTAATCACGAGATATAAAAAAAATAAACAAATGGGCACTCAACCATTTGTCCCCCTCGTTTGATATGCGTTTTCCCCCATAGACGCCGTTCGCTTTATTTCCAAGAAATGTATGGCTGAATAAAAAAACAGAAGTAATAAAGGGACAAACTAAGAGGCCATAGTCCACACGACATGATCTGTGTGTGTGCCTCGAATAATAATAATAAAGGATAAAAAAAGGGCGTCCTTATTGCCTTTCCCTGAAAAAAAAAAAAGATGATCTTCTATTGCTGCGCGCGACATTATTCCCGGTGATTTTGCTATGTGCATGTAAAAAAAAAAAGGACTTGCAACATTCACTGCATCTTCTCCCTGGTCGTGGCTGGCTGATACAAGCCAAAGCACGTCTTCCAGGATAGTCATTTGAGCTTCTTCCGTCGAATGTGGTGCTTGAGCGGGTTCTTGAAGCTCATAATCTTCTTCTTTGCGTGCAACGGCTCGGCGGGTGCTGTGCTTGTAGGGGTGGGTTCGACAGTTGGAGGCTCGAGGTCCACGGCCGTGGTATTGGGGGTTGTGTTCATGCCGGCGGTGCCTGGGGGAAGGGCGACGACGGGCTTGGAGAGGATGACGCGCAGCATCTTGCTGGTGCCCTGCTGGCCGGGATCGAGCTGCATGAGCTCGACCAGGTCGTGGCTGACTCGCTGGGCAAAGTCGAATGTGTAGAATTCATTGTCACGCAGCTCGAGGGTCAAGACTGGGAGGGGGATCATGGACAGGACAGGAATGTCGGCGAGGTTGTAGCCAGAAAAGATGGACCACAGTCGGGGTTGCTGCGGAACGGCCTCGGTCTCGGCCGCCGTCTGCTGGCCGGAGGCTGCCGACGTTGATCCCTCGGATATGGACGAGGCTGAAGACGTGCGATCCGCGGGAAGCCGCGGCGCATTCTGGGCGACGGGGGCGTATTTTGGAATCGCGCGTCGGGCCATGGAGCGTGCGCCAAAGGTGTCTCGCAGGCGGCGCATGCGGAGCGCAATGTCGGAGTTGGAGGAGAGCAGCCGGGTCATTCGTCGCTCGAGGCCAAGCCTGCTGTTCTGGGCATCCTGCTCGCCGGGACTGGGCCATTGGGAATTCCCGCCGTGTTAGCCTGGGTGGTTTAAAGACGAGGCAACTCGGCCCGGGGGGGGGGGGGGTGGCTATTGAAGGAGGCTGCTGCTTACCACTTTAGGATAGTCATCATCATGTTCATGGTCAGATTGTGCCACCGGATCCTTGTGGACAGGCTGGTTAGTCTCTGGGAGTGTTCATTGCACGCGACAATGCGAGCGGCCAGCCCTTGGCACAGCTCAATGGGCTCGATGGCCTCTTGCAAGTCGGTGACTGCGAGGACGGTGTCGGTCAGCGTCGCGATCAGGTCGTCGGTGCTGATCCACGTCGCCCGGTCGGGATACGGCAGCTGGCCGGCCTCGAGCAGGGAGAAATTCTTGTACAGGATGTGGACCGAGGAGCGGCACTGCTTGAGCTCCTGCAGCGCCTTGTTGAGAATCGCCGTGTCTCGGCCGGGACTGGTGTTCATCTCGTAGAGCGAGTCGATGGTCTTGCCGCCAATGGCCAGCAGGCCAATGATGGCCGTGGTGACGCAGAGCTGCTCGAGGATCGGGACGGAGGTGGCCATGGTCGATGTCTCGGTCCAATTCGCGACGCTGCAGGGAGAGCGAGGGAGAGAGCGAGACGATTGGGAGAATTGCTCGACGGCGCAGAGAGAGGGCAGTCTGTCGTCAGTTCTGTGGCGCGGGTGGCTCGAGATGATGGCGTCAATCTCGATATGCGACAGGTTGCAAGCTGCCAAGCCGCGGAGTGCAGGGTCCAGTCCAGTCCGTTTCGCTTGGCTTGGCCCGGCTTGGCTTGGAGATGATCGATTTCGGGTCGCGATGAGGATGCGATGCGATTCGAAAAGAATGGGGGGCGCTGTCCTCAACACACGATGGCAGCCTCAAGCCATGATCATGCCCCGTCGTTGCGAATGACTGGCTTCTTGTTGTTCCCGAGGAGGAGGAGGAGGAGCGAGGTATGCGTGCGCGGATGTTGAAATTTTGCTAATCGGCTTCGGATTCGGAATTTGGATTGGGGAGGGCAGCGAGAGCTTCGAATCGCGAGTCGTGGCAAAAGCGACGGTTACGAGGGCAGCAGGGCGGCCGGAGGGCAGAAGTAGAGAGCGCTTGTTTGAGTCAGGCCGGACGGACAAAGTGCTTTGCTCGCTCGATCGATGGTCGGGGAGAGAGAGAGGAGAAGAAGAGAGAAGAGAGAGGAGAAGAAGAGAGAAGGATGGACGATGGAGAAGAAGAAGAAGAAGAAGAAGAGGAAGAAGAGGAAGAAGAGAGACAACCGACTCCCGGAACACAGACAAAGACACAGGACACTGAGAGAGAGACAGATTCTGAACCATTTGGGCCATCTCGGATGCCCTTGTTCCCCGCCTTGCAAAACCTCCTGTCGAGTGTTGGTTCACGGAAAATCGGCATCCAAGCATCTGGCATCTGCGTGAGCGACGGTCGCCTTGCGGGCCCTTCCGGCCGTATCATCCGAGTAGGCCCAGCAGAGCGCCAATGGCAGCGCAGTGGGCGAACGGGGGGGCTGCGGCTTTGCTATTTGGGGGGGTGTGAGTGTGTGTGAGCGTGTACTGTACCGCCATCAATTACTCCGTACAGAGGACATTCATCGTCCCGTCGAGTTTCCAGGCGGCTTCGACCCCCATAGCGGTGCCCTGGAAGCCCCCCCCAGAGGACCTGGAAGCCCCCCGAAAGGCGCTCGGCGAGAATGTTGCCGATGAAGCGCATTCACTCCGGTTCTCATGCACCGGGATGGATTGGATGCATTGGATGCATTTTTTGGGATGTGACGGCACCGTGCGAGACATGCACTGTCTGCTATTTGATTTATTTGATTTGATTTGATTTGACTTGATCGAGCATCATGGGTTGATGGAGTTTTTCTTCAACCACAACAGAAACCGACCAGCTGCATCATTAGCCTGCCCATTGTCTGTATTCGCCGTGATTCCGACTCGTCCGATCACATTGACGATTGCATCATCATCATCTCGCTACTCTGCATCTCTGCTAGTGAGTACAGGTACCTATTGGCATCCCCCATCCCCGGTACTTGGTACATACATGTACCTACCTTACCTATCTCAATAATTCACCGAAGCCTGCGCCAATATGTATGGACTCTATCAAAACTGGCTCTTCAACTACCATCAACATTTGATTAATCACATCAACGAGTGCCATGCACGGAACATTACCGCTGCAATGCAATGCTGCAATCCATCGCAACACGAGGCGTGCGCGCTCGCACTCGCACTGTATTCTTTTTTTTTTTTGAAACGTCCCAGCAGTTGAGCTTCTAGGGGCTGGTCCCGGCTGGTAGGTGCCGAGCGAGCTCCGCTGTGGGCGCCCAGGATGCCGCTAGCGGGCCACAGCAGCGCACCAGAGCTCAACTGGACTGGACTGGACTGGACTGGACTGAGCCTGCAGCGCTCACGGCGATTGATTGGATTGGGCGCTGGCTGATCGAGGCTTACTCGTACTGTCCAGTGTGCTCTTGGTCCTTGTTGGTGTAAGAAATTGTGATCAAATGCGTCAACGTCAGCCGCCAAGGAAAAAAAAAACTCTCTTCTTTGCGCATGGGGTCCCAAACGAGCTTGAGGCGTCTTCTAGCCTCTCTCTGCATTTGCCCTAGCGCCAGAGCTGGGAATATCGGCGATGCGCTTGCTAAAACCCGCCGCAAGAATATACATGTAGTCGACACTGTTATCATGGGGTTGACAAGTATAGGATACGTGGTGCTGGTGCTAATTCCAGCAGAGCCGCCAAGTTGCTTGAGATGGCTGCCTTATCTACCGTGTTGTTATCGACTTGATTCTTGTAGTGGACGCACGTAGCATAAAATGCAATTATCAATATAATGATGTGAACTCTATCTAATAGATGTCCATGTGTGCTGTAACGAGTGCTTTGATTGATTGATTCTATACGAGCAAAAGGAGACTGGCAACTCAACGTCACCAGCTCCAAACTACGCAAAGTAGGCACTACACGCAGCCACTAGAACCAGACACCATGATTGCACCATCCCGCCTAACACGCCCCAAGTACTCGTACCTCGACCTGGAAGCTACCTTTAGGTACCTTAGGTATCTAGTACCTATACCCAAGCAACTGCCGCTGCAATGAATGTCCGCCCGCTGTCCTCCCAACATCGCCCATCCATCCACCCAATATCAGAAACATCACCACAATGCCCAAGACAACCAGCCATCCACGTCCCTGCATATTCCGGCACAGAAATGCCCCAGCCTTTTCCATTTCTATTCTAGTCTGTCTGCCCGTCCTCGTCATCCCATCACAAATCACAAACCACAAACCACACAGTCCGTCCCGTTATCAGCACAAACGCCTGAACCACCACGGCTCGCCATCACTTTGTCCACTCGGTCGAATCACAAAACCGCAAATCTCACCCCCATGGATGATTCCTCGCGTTCGTGGGATTCTTCGCGTACTCGGAGATGTAATGCTCCCTCGCTTCCAACAGGCGCATGAAGTGCTCCTTGAATAGCACCAGCAGCTGCTCCTCCATCTCGACCATTCCCATTGCCAGGTGTTGATCCTCCAAGCGCTCCATCATGTGACACACCAGCCTCTGGAAATCCGAATCTATCACACCGCGAGACGGCAGCCCGTGCCGTCCGTGGTCCACATTGAATGTCCACCAGCGGCGCGCCTCGCAGCGGACGCACATGGGCAGCAGCTTCTTGCCAGGGAGTTCTGATTTTGTCGGGGGGACTTCCCCCACGTCGTCGTGATCCTTGGGAATGGCGACCCAGCGCGCTTGAGCGTGGCACTCCTGACACTCCATACTTTCTCGACACGTGGGGCATGTGAGCTGTTGATGGCATGTAAGCTGTTCATGGAACCACCCCGTCAAACATGGGCGGCAAAAGATGTGTCCGCAACCAGTCACCACGCCTTGCTTCTGGTGGAGCAGCTCCTTGGTTGGCTTGACGCCTCGCACAGGCAGCTCGTCCAGGCAGATTGGACAGTGTACTTGAATCGGACCAAGACCAGCTTCATGTCCTCCTTTATTGATGTACTCACGCACGATTGGCCAGTAAGGGGTTCCGGTATCCTTGGCCACGGCCGGAGATGGCTCCTGTGATGCAGCTCTCGTTGGCGATGCGGTTCGGCTTGCCGTGCTGCTCCTCGAACTAGGGGTGGGTGATATTGAGGCACTACTGCTGCTGCCGCCGCTTACAATGAAACGGCTTGCTGATGGCCGTGGCGAAGCGCTCTGTTGAGAGGCAGACCTTGTTCGTCGAGCCACAGAAGCCACGGGTATTCTTACTCTGCGTGGCCTGCTTGGCTCTGGTTGATCGGATGGCATGTTGTCGTGCTCTATTTTGCTGATAATCTACACCTTGATCGCTGACGCGAAAGCATCAGGACCGTTGTCTTATATATGTACGTATTCGCCGTCTTTGATGAAACATGATTCAAGGAGAAACTCTTCTCTTTGCTTTCCTTGGCTTTGCTCTGCCTTGGTTGGCTTTATGTGGTTTTATTGAAAGGGAGCGTCGATGTTGAAGAATGATGGACAAAAAGACAGCAACGCCTTTGTCTATTGCTTTGGCGCTCCCAGCACGCTTCATTGAGCCTTGTCTTATTTGTTCACTACTTTTCCCCTTCCGCTTTGAGGACTCCAAAGAGCTAACGAGGTCCTTTGATCAACAGAAATCCGTCGCAATCATCTCAAAGGGGCGTCAGCCTTACGAATTTTTAAAGTTTTTTGTCCCAGGCCAAGAGATCCAATGACATGTGGCTAGCAGCCCGTCCCTGCAGTTTGCCAAGAACGCACCGATCCTAGTCGGCGCCAAGTCTTTGTTATACAGATGGGCCAATGATGCCCCTCGGCCGCGGGTGATCCCAGAGAGCCAAGTCTCCGGCCGTGGTGCTTGCCAGTAGCCTGTAAGAAATGACATTTCACTTCGGTGCGGTGGAGCAGGATGCTGTCGGCGGCCTCGGGGGTGTCCATATCGCCCACGGCTGAGCGTATACGAGATGCCCTGGTGCGCTAAAGGAAGATGGATTCATGCAGGTACAGCTGTGCAGAGCTTTGTGCTCGTGGCGAGAATCCGGGGTACCGTATTGGTTGATTGTTGGACAGTATAAGCTGTTCAATGTGTCATCAATCGCGGGATTGATTGCTGCTGCAATTAACCTTTAGGCAGCAACAAATCCCAACAGTGGCATCATCATTGGTTGTGTTGCTTTTGCCAAGCCTCGGTATACGAGGAGTGCGAATGCGTTGATTACCAGGCATTTACCGCCTAAGCGACGTCACGACAAGAAGGCTTGAGAAGCCTATCTTGACTCGTTGAAGCATTTGACAAAGCACGGCGTAGGGGAATGATGCTTCTCTCGTAGCTTGGCGATAGATCTTTTGCTTGTTCGTAAATCACTGCAGGTCTTTCATTCAACTCTGGCTTCACCCAACTGAGTTGTTTATCTTTCATTCTCGTAATTAAAAGTTTAGTCTCGAATATGGCCCAAGGCTTTGATACCGTACTCTCGCACACCCACGGCTGAAGCACGACTTGTACAAACAGATTGAATTCATTACAAAATATAGTCATCATCTCATTGATGCTCATAATAATCGTCTTATACCTTCCCAGGCCAACACGCATGCGCATTCGCTTTCCTCCACACAGGATCATGTGCCAAGATAAGTTCCACCTCGTTCCCCTCGGCACGATGACTCTTCAAAAACGTTTTTAGTCTCTCCAAAGACCTGCGTGCCTCTTCAGTATCAGTGTGGATGCTCCTCAACCCACCATGGCCGTCGTCGTATAGTCCAATCTCCTTTTCGCCCGTCACCAACTGTCTATCGTGACAGCAATCTGCAGCGAGATAGGCCCATCTTCGCTCCCCCAGCCGAGCAAGCAGATTCACATGGGCGTAAATGTGGCCCGGTGTATCAACCACGTAGAGACTGCCGTCGCCGAAGAAGTCGAGGGTGTTGGGTAAATCGCCAAACGGCTTCCAGGCCCACGAAGAAGCGGCTGCGGGAGGTTTCGCCTGGGTGTTTGACGGGAGCGGCGTGTGTTTGGGTGCATAGGGCTCGTTTCCGTACGTTCCCGTGCGTACGAGGGGAGGGAACTCGACGGTGCGGAGAGCGGGAAGCTCGTCCTCGTTGAAGAAGACGGATGGATACGCCGGTCCGGCGCCGTTCCTGAAGAGATCCAGGGTTCCGGACCCTACAGCAAACGTGGCCGTGGGAAAGTCCGTGGGCGTGCCGGTGTGGTCCCAGTGAGCGTGGCTGACGACGATGTAGTCAATGTCCTTGGTCGGATCGAGCAGCACGCCGTTGCTTGCGCCGCCGGGAGCACCAGCGACTCCGTTACGCAGGCTCTGGGCGCAGTCGGTCTCGGTGATGAGCGGCCTCCAGATGTCGAGCTCGTTTTGCTGGGCGGGCGTGTACTTCAAGTCGCGCTTGACGCCGAGGTCGAAGACGAGGTTGGTGACGTTGCCGTCTGGAGAGGCGTGGCGGATGAGAAAGGAGAGAGATGGGACGAGGTTCTTCTTTACGGGGTCTGCGTTGTTGACGAACATGTGTTCGGGGAGGGAGAGGTGGCCGGCGTCTAGAGCGGAGAGGGTGACGAAGCCGGGAGGAGGACGGGATGATGCCGTCGCCATGATTGGTGAATGTATGAAAGTAAGCTTATATTTAGAGTCAATTGAATGTTTTCAAGATATAAGATGGGAGGTTGAAAATAGTTGGCAGCTCAATCCGTATTATATCGATCCTTCGGAACGCTTCGGTTCGATGGCTCGCCTTTCGCTCTTCTTCCCCTCACGCTCCCCCGCTTTGGATCCTCGCGGCATGCGTCTTGGCTCGAGAGTATGATGCCATCTTTTCGAGAAAAGACAGCCCTGCAGGGCGCGCTTGACGAGATCGGGAAACATGGGACGATACGAGATTTTCAGCTTTGCGTGCAATTTGTATGTTTGGGGTGATGAGTAATCGCTACTTGTGGTGTTGTTGCTGCTGTGCCTTGTGAGTGACTTGACATTTGCAGAGGCTACTGAGGTACAAAGTAGGTAAGTAAATGATACGGGTAGATGGTTGTTTTGATGCCGGGCTTTTTTTGTTGGTGTTTATAGAATTGTTATTTTTTTGTTGATTTGCATGTGATTCGTTCCATATGGAGCCGTGATGTTGTGCATGTATACACACATGTCCTTGACTCTCTGCTACTGACAGTGAAGAAAGACACAACACAGCGCATCTGTTGTGACAATTAAATCACAAAATGGCATTTTGGGGTTAAACTTTTAAGCGCAATTACAATGTGCCGATTGATACTTGGGCCAAGGGCGGATCGTCACCACCAACAAAGGCAGCTTGTATACGGAGTACGATGCTGGGCATATAAAAGAGAACAAACAGTCAACCATGTTGATGACCACCCACCCCAAAGGATAGATATTACGAGTTCTTTTTTCTTTCTTTGGCTTCTTTCTTTCACCCTCTTTTTTTTCCTTCCTTTTTTTCTTTTTGTCTTTTGTTCTTTGTCTTCTTTCACCTTCTTTCTCTTTACCAAAAAACATCACCAACATCATGACCAACATCACCAAAAATGATGCTACAACTTTGCGGAAAAGAGCAAAAAATCCCACTTACGCCCCCAAGTGCCCGGCTCCCACCGCAAACGAGCAGCGGGAATACCCCGACAAAGGTGTCCGATCTCCTATCGTGGCTGCGTTCAAGCATCGTTGGGAGCGGCAGCTTTTGCAGACTCTGCAACAGCCGGGGTTCGTACGAGGAGCCAGTGGCGTGTGCCAAGTTACGACCCCCAACCGCTGAGAGAAACTGCGCTGCAGTGGGCGAATTTGGAAGGGAGGGGGGTTTTCGGGGGCCATAAGGCTATGCCCCGAACGGCATAGCGGGGGTATTATTTTTCCGAGAGGTACGTGTGCGGATGTACCTTTTTGGCTCGAGGCGGCGGATGTACTTTTATGTGAAATGGACGGAAATGAAATGAGATGGAATGGGATGGAAGATGGGCGAAGAAAGAAGCCAGTGGAGAGAATACACAGATGAGCGACAAGGCGAGAGTGAATGAGAGGATGAATGAGAGAGAAAGAAAGAAGAAAAAAGAGGGAGGGAGGAGAGGAGAATTGAAATGGGCGGCAAAGTGGCGCCCCTTGTTGGGCCATTAGGGCAACACAAGCCCCTGTGGAGCAAACTTGGTCAAACTCTGCAGGGGCTGGAATGCGGCATGGCGAGAATTACAATGGAGATCCCTGTATGTTGGCACGCAAGGCTAGAGTGTTTACAGTGTAGCCGTGGTGCGTGTTTTATTTGGATCAAGATGGCTCAAAGGATACTTGCGTGTAGCTGCGATGAGCCGTGGGAAAGGACTTACACTGAATGCACTACTGCTGTATGTACAAACAATCCGACAACTGCTGCTACTCACCGCAATGAGATGCGGCAACTTGCAGAGCGTGATGGAGTAGTAGTTGCTTCGTGATTAAATCATCCATGATTGTGCGCTCATTATGGCACGAGTACACGCCTCAAGGGTGGAAGCATGTAAGCGATTCCCCGGGCTGCATCTCTCCAAGCCTCGGGTGAGGTTAAGAATGCTGTGAAATATTAGCATCCCTTGGCAGGGTGCCAGCACATGAATCATCCAGTGATACATGTATATTGCGTCATGGGGAGGTACCGCAGTACTGCATCTCCAAGCCTTTGCTGAGGTTAAAAGTGCTGTGAAGCAACAAGTGAGTAGGACGCATCTTCTACTGCCTCAATTACGTCACTTTAATTAATGACTGCATGGACCCAGGCACTGCGAAATTCTCTCTGCTACTTGCACGTAAATATTAAATAGACTAAACCGAAAGAAATATGAGTCGCGCATCATCATTCGAATCAGGAGGCATTATAAGCACATACACAGATCCACATCCTGTATATACCTAGGTACTCTTGGGTCACTTTGTATGCGAGATACTAGAGTCTACAGATTCCGATGGACTAGCAGTTACACTGTGGTTTAAACGCTCGTCAACAACTATGTGATCATCGTTGGGTATCCGCTCTAATGATGAAAGAATGTACTGTAATGTGTAGTCGATTCCCTGGGCCGCACATCTCCAAGCTTTGACTGAGGTTAAAAATGCTGTGAAGCACCCTGGGGAACTGAAGACTGGAAGAATGGTACGCTAGTGGTGCAAGTATTTAGCGTTGCAGCTGCGGGAAGAGTGGACAGGATTCTTTGGACATTCCCAGTACCATGGACAAAGACTTGATGTACCGAGTAATACTACTGCTAATCACAGGTATAATGAGGCAGTCTACAGACTATACGGTAACATAGGAAGCTGGTAAAGAACACTCATTTCCAGTACAACAAGATGAATCGCTTATAGGTACTTGTATCCATCATAAGGCACCTACTTTGAGAACGGACGTGGACGGTGACTCTTCAAAGCCTTCGGGTGATGCTAGAAATGCTGTGAAACAACAGGGGAGAGGGTATGGCTCGACAACGGGATCCTGGCCTGGCGATTACATGTGGCTGGCAGCCTTTCGCCTCGAGAGTGTAAGAGTAGGTGGGTGCACGCGATTCCACGGCGGTTGCCTCTTCAAGCCTTGGGCCCAGTTGAAGAGAGAGTCGCAGACGCCCGGCAGGATCTCCCTTTCGTCTCAGAGTCTCTTCAAGCCTCGGGGGAGGTTAAAAATGCTGTGAAGGTGTATTTGGAATTGCAGATGTGGATTCTGATGGACCCTCCACTTTTATGCATCAGCCTCCTGACTGTTACATGTGCTTATTACAGCAGATGCTGGGAACAGAGGACACGACCAGGACCTTGGCCTTGGTAGGTAGACAGAGCATCAGTTTGGCTCTCAGTCATTGCAATGAGGCAGTCCCAGGTTATGAAATGATGAGTTAATTGCGCCGTAATATTTATGCCCATTGTGAAGTATTCACCTGCGATTGCCCAGTCAATAGCCTTGTCAATAATTATGCCCATTGTGGGATTTTCACCTCGGGGATGGGAGAGGGGAGGAGTGTACGCGATTCCACGGGGGTTGCCTCCTCAAGCCTCGAGCGAGGTCAAGAATGCTATGGAATATTAGCGGCCCTACACTGGCCAAGTGATTGGCTGGCAGCCTTCCAGGTGTAGCAAGATACCAGGCGTGGATCATTTGCTGCACTGCGATTGCAGTACCTTCAAGCCTCGAGTGAGGTCAAAGATGCTGTGAAATAAAACGGAGAATTTTCGGCACATGGGCAAAGTTGCATATGACGAAATCTCGTAAGCTGAGCCTTCCACCATGTGCTACTTTACATGTATGCAGCAGCCTTTCTGCTATCACATGTGCATAAATCTGCAGGCACTTTGTCATGTGGCTGTAAGAAGGGAGGATATGACCCCGGACATACTAGGTACCTATAGAGTTGATGGGCGAAGACGTGTACTGAATATTGCTCTCATCACCGCAATGAGCTATTCTACAGATTCCAAGCTAGGTAGTAAAATGTAGCTACAGTATATTGCAATCTAAATTGCTGATATCGACAAAAAAACAGAGTGTTGCTCAGGCCACGGCATCAATCACCTCTACCCCCTACCCGATCATAAACACCAGCCGAAGAGATGCTGACTGACAAAGCTGGCGTCCGTCGGCAGCGATGAGGTATATGGGACAATCACCAATCATCATCGTCATACCGCATTCATACGAAGATCCCAATGCGCGTATGGGGATTGATCAAACCCTAAAACGCCTGCTTTGAGACCCGTGTCTTTGCGAAACAGATCCAAGAGCGCATTTGCGAATAGTTTAGTTACCATGGATGTATCGTCAGCGCGCTTAAGAGCTGGATCAATATGAGAAAATATGGCATTATCGCACATGTATACGATCAAGGATCATCGGCAGACATGATAGATGGATACTAAAATTTACGCAGCCACCTGTATGTGTTGCACACATTGCCGAACCGCAGTAAAAGTGTCCCTTTACTTGCGCTAGAGCCATCGCGAAAGCCTCTGCAAGAAGCTAGCTATGCCATAGAGAATAAATGTCTTTGTTGATAGCTATGTTCTCCACGGCAGGAAATTGTAGGATCATCATCACTCGAGGGGACGGGCAGTACGTTAAGTGATACGGGATTTACACGGGTTGTTTTGTTCATATAGACTCCAGCTAGATGCACTCTAGGTCACACTCAAACACAATACGTGTCAAATCCGCGGCCCCTACTGCCTCAATTACTCATCCCTTTCATGACTGAGCCCTGCAGCATATCCTGTGTTGTTTGTACGTAACAAACAATGCAGCACGTCGAAAGAATTATGAGTCTTTGGATCTAGTCCCTTGAACTGCATGCCAGCACTCTCATCAGGAGACATTGTGATTACGTAGGTACATATCCTTTATGCACTCCTGTGTCGTTTTCCTTATTCATCAAATGTGTCATATGATCCTCATACATTATTCCTTAGTTGGCAATCTTATTATGCATCTCAAACGCCCCTCCTATCTCATCATTTATCGATGGCCTACCAGGGGAGCAAAGAGGGCAGCCGAGGATAAACCAGAAAGCAAACTGCTCGCCGTCAGTGGTTTTTATTAGAGGAAGACTAGAGGCCCAATCGCGATTTCCCCCATAATGGCTGTCTTTTTAAGCATAGCAACTGTCGCGCTTCACAATCTACAAACACAGCACAGTTGGGCGGAAGATGCGTCTGTTCTATCTTGTCAATTAATTCTACATCAATTGAAGCGGCCTCTACGAGCTAAAGGCTAGATGAGAACCGAATGAAGGTTGCGGCATACAGAGCTGAAAATAAATGAACATCAAACGCTTTCGCATAAGCTAGAATGGTTTTGGATGAGAAAATCGCAGTGAAGCGGGCATACCCCTATCCCGAAGGATACCAACCCGAGTATTCGCAATCACATTACATGCCTCATAATTCTGAACAGCGGAAATTGCATAGGGCATTGCTGGGCTCCTTCATACGCGACCCAACAGCCCAATGTTTGGTGTTAAGCTCCAAAGACGTACCAACGCTTGGACTAACAGCAACATCTATCTGCCTACGCTTCAAACACTAAAGCTTGATGCAGCCCGATGCCGCTTTAAAATCTCACGGAATCCCTCGGAATCTGCCTATGCTCAGTATTGCAATAGCCAGTCTCATAGAAACACGCGCAATGATGCAAGCCCGTACTGAATTTTTTCACCAAATCCTGCGCCCAAGCCACAATTGATGCGGCCAACTACGTGTACACGCGATACCGTACCCGAGGTGGGCCAACGACTCGGTACCACAGCCAGCAATTGAATGAAAGACTGTCGGTCGGGAATTGGAGAGCTGAAGGTCCCTTTTAGGCAAGTCAATGTACACTCGTTACCGAGAGGAGAGTGCTTTAGATATCTAAGCTGCTTTCGATCTAGAAGGGACTGCACTGCCAACGATTCGCAAGCGATGCGGCCCACTAGGGCGTTTTGCATGATATTGCGCGTCTTTCGTCTAAACGATACGAGATGCATAGACTTTTCGCTTACAATTACTTGAATAAAAGATTCTCATCTCGTTTTTATGCCCATCAATGAGAGTGTTGCATCGGCGGGAACAAGAGCGTCAAGCTTCTGACCTCGATGGCGGATGCATTAGCCCCAGCATAAAAGATCAATGGATCCTGTCAGCCACACTTGGCCTTGACAGGGCTCGCGTGTCTCTGATTTTTGGAAGGATCAATGATCCCATTTGCGAGGCTGAGTTGGCATTTTGCCGCGTGTTCCTGGTTTATTCTCACCAATGGCGTAACTAGACCGGCCCGCAGGAGCTCTTAGTTCGGGTTGGGCCTCAGGACCAGCGTAGGCAGACTATCGCGGTGTGCGTTGGTCGAATGACTAAGAATAGAAGGGTATAGGATTTATTGTTGATGATTATGCTTTTCAAGGATTCATGGCCATGGTTTATTACTGTCACAGAGTCATTCGGGATTGTTGCGAGGCATTCCCAAGACGAGGATATATATCAGGTTTCTGGAACCTATTTCAATCTCTCGTTAGGGACACGGCAAATAGTTTGCTCTATTACTCTAAGCTCTTTGCAACTTGTCACGCCTTACATACCCTTTTCTTGCCAAGTCTAATGGCAACCCCAACGACTCATTTGGCTCCCACAAGCGCGACAAGCACCGCTGAGCCGACTTGTACAACTGCTGTTCCTGGCAAATATGGCGAGGTGCCCATCATCGCCTGCAACTCCAATTACAATGCAATCCCGGCCTTCATCCCGGCCGTGGTAGTGACCATTCTCTTCGGCGTGCTCACCTTGATTCACCTCATCGAGGCGATTATTTTCAAAAAGGTCAGTAACGCCGTATTCCTTACCCAACACTCTTGGCGGCATGATCTCATGTACATCATAGGGCTATGCGTGGGTCCTGATCATGGCCGCGGCTTGGGAGACGATAGCCTTCGCCTTCCATTCCGTCGGTTCACACAACCAACAGAACGTTACATTTGCCACAATTTGGCAGATCCTTTTTCTTTCTGTCTCCCCTTTGGGTTTAATGCTTTTGTCTACATGACCTTTGCCCGCATGGTTCATGTATACATTCCTGACAGAAAAGTCTGGATTGTCAAGGCCTCCCAGGTATCAAAGCTCTTTGTGCTGGCGGATATCCTGTCCTTCATTGTGCAGGCCGCTGGTGGTGTCCTCGTCTCCCCTGGCGTCTCTGCCTCGACACAGGAAATTGGAATGCACATTTATGAGGGCGGCATCGGGCTGCAAGAGGTTTTCATCCTCTGCTTTATAGGTCTCATGATTGCTTTCCACCTCCGCATCAATAAACTCAACAAGGAGCAGCCTCTGCAGCCGGAGGAAGTCACCCTGAACTCGGCCAATGGAGAAGACTGTCGCGAAACTGAGAGACCAAGGGGTGCCCTGGCGCTGCTATACGCCCTATACGCTGTGCTGGTGTTTATTACTGTGCGTGTCCTGCCTGTCAAACCCAGTCAGGTCCCCGCTAACGGAACATTCCCTTGCAGATGCGCATTATTTTCCGACTCGTCGAGTTCCTCGGCGGCCGCGATCCCGACACAAACCCCGTCCCTTACCACGAGTACTACTTTTACTCCCTCGACGCGTTCCCGATGCTGGCGGCCCTGCTCATCCTGGCTATAGTCCATCCAGGACGATTCATCACAGGACCCAATAGCAGCCTTCGAGATGCCAAGAAAGAGGAGAAGAAGGTGAAGAAAGCAGAACAGAAAGCCGCCAAGGAGCAGAAAAAGGCGGACAAGGAAGCAAAGAAGTTGGGCGCTTATGGACAAGTATGAGAAGAGGCTTGTGCATGTTTGCAAATCGGAGTTCTCGTCATGTTCTAATGAAAAGGATGTTATAGGTATATGTCAGCGTTCCGGAGGCTATTCCATTTGTCATTGATTTTAGTGTTCTTTGCTGTTTTGTCGCGAATTAAAGGCATGTTTATCACGGGGGGCATCAGATAGGGAGAGATGGCGAGAGACTTTCTCCATGATGGATATGAGAGAGACTATTTATACCCTATATACTTAATACCTGCATAGATTAATCAAGAGTAATATCAACCAAACGTGTGTCTCTCCTAGCAAACGACATCTTTCCATCTTCGGCTCTTGCTTGCCGAAAGGGGAAGATGTAGGCGGAGTGGGGCCGAAGCCGGTCCGCGTTTCCACATTCATCCGCTTTAGTCCGGAGCAGACACTCAAAGCTTTCCAGGAATTTTGCCCGTGGCCTCGGCATTAGGCAGTGCTTTCAGGGCATCGCTGAAGAGGTGCCCGTGCTTTCGTGTGCGTCTTGTCGCTAATGCCCCCGGTGGATGGGGGCTAGATATAGAGATATCACGTCCATATATGCCCTCTAGTTGTGCATCTAACCTATCAATATTTGAACATCTCATCCAGGAAAGATGATTCATGGCCAAGATTTGCCGTTCCAAGCTTCAGAATGTTGCTTTATTTGACATTTGACTTGTTGCTGAGCTGGCACATGTCACAAACTGAGATGCTTCTCGGCAAAGGTGCCGAAACTTGTCTGAGTAACATGGGGATTTCCCCAAATGGTCAATGGTCGGACCTCTGTTAGCCGTGCAAGCCATGATACCCGCCATAGCCTTGATTGCCGACGTCTGTTTCTCCGCGGCACTAAGCTCGGCCATTTCTAAGCACATGCTTACTTACCTCCATGTCTTCAGCGTTACCCCATACTAGGGTAAAGGTCTATATAGAATGGGATTCTCCAAAAGTGGCTTCTCTTTGCCAAGACTTTTATGATGGTTTACTGTAGGTGAAATAACCCATTACTGGAGTCATCACGATGGCGGCCCAAGACGAAATCGAGAGTGCCACCCCCTCCGTGATGAGTCCGGCAAACAGCGACGCGGACACGATTACACCGAGCCCACCTAGCCCTAGCCCGTTGGCTTTCAAAGACGCAAATGATCCGGATAATCCCAAGAACTGGTCGTTGTTGAGGAGACTGTTTATCACATTCATATGGATAGCGGGAAACTTGGTCGCCTCGGTGTCTTCCAGCATCTTCAGCAGCGGCGCTCAAGCAATCAGCGAGGAGTTTGGTGTGGGGCCAGAGGTTGTGACTCTCGGAGTCAGCCTGTTTGTTGTTGTAAGTCGTCCAAAATATTGCATCTCGTCTACAAAGCTGTGTTTAGGCTGACGTGTGCTCTCTTCGTCATAGGGCTATTCCGTTGGACCGCCTTTCTGGAGCCCCATATCTGAACAATTTGGAAGAAGATACCCGATGCTCGCGGGCATGGCCCTCTTCACAATATTTTGCATCCCGGTTGCCGTCAGACGATTCTCGTCGGGCGATTCCTATGTGGAATGACTGGTGTATCGCCCATTGCCCTCTTTGGTGGTGGCTTGGTCGATATCTGGCGCCCGGAGCAGCGCGCAATTGTCATGGCTACTGTCATTGGCATAGTTCTTGGTGGTCCCTTGCTAGCTCCGGTCATGGGAAACTTCATTACTGCTAGTCATCTGGGCTGGCGGTGGACTGGCTGGCTAAGCTGTATCATGGGAGGATCATGTACCGTTCTCGTTTTCTTTGGGCTGCCAGAGACATATGCGCCCATCATTCTGCAAAAGAGACAAAAGCTGGACCCAGCGTTTCAGAACGCGCCAAAGGAAACAGGTAAATGGCGTAAATTTGTCCGGGTCTATCTCGGTCCGCCCTTTTGGTAAGCTTTGCCCTGTGTTCCTATTTCAGCCCTACATCTTATTGACATGTATATCTACAGTGCTACTAGGAACCGAACCCATCCTCGTTCTCATGACTCTCTACCAGGCATTCGTCTACGGCATCCTGTATATCGTCTTCTCATCATATCCCATCATCTTCCGCGAACAACGTCACTGGAAACTCGGCCTATCGTCTCTTCCATTCCTGGGAATGATGGTTGGTGTTTTTATCGGATCAGCCATGATTGTAACACGCACCGTCATTGCTCAACAAGCCTACCAAAAGAAGATGGCCGAAGATTCTTCCGGAATCCCTCTCTCGCCAGCACCCGAACGACGACTACCCCTGATGATGGCAGGCAGCGTTTTGCTCCCCATTGGACTGTTCATTTTTGGGTGGACTTCTGCTCCTGATATCCCCGTTGTTGGAATGATCATTGGAAGTCTATTTGTTGGTTCCGGATTACTTTGCATCTTTGTCACGGCAATGACGTATATCCTCGATGTCTATTCACACGTCGCAAACAGCGCTCTAGGAGCAAACACAATCGTGCGATCATTCTTCGCCGCCGGGTTTCCTTTATTTGCCAGCTACATGTACTATGGACTTGGCGTAGCGTGGGCGTCAAGCATCCTTGGCTTTGTGAGCGTTGCAATGATTCCGATTCCAATCATCTTTTACAGATATGGGCCACGCATCAGGGCCCTTTCCAAAAACTTGATGGTGTAATGTAATTTCAGAGTCAGGGGGGTTATAAAAGAATATTCGCTCACGCCGGAAGTTCTATTGGTATCCTTTCAAGTGTCAGTATATTGATTACGGAGGTGGTTGTGCCTGCGTATTGAATTGGGCTGAGTTGATGAAGCCGATAGGAGACATCCGTGTAGACCATATGTAGGTAACACACATATATAAGTGCAAAACACAGACCACAATAGCAATAATTACACACATGTTCTGAAAGTGAGCCTCTAAATAAAGAACAGAGTAATGAGTTGTTAGCAGGGTTCAGGGACAAACCATCAAGAGATTAATAGAGATTAAATTTGTAAAGAAAAGAGGGTCAGAAATTGAAGCTGTAATAGCTCGAAAATATTAATATACACTTAGAATTAAGTCTTAACAATATTCATTCTAATGTTAAACTCCTATTGAGGCAAAATGAATATCGATTGGTTACCAGGCGTAAACTTAGATGGCGCCAAATACAGACACTATCGGCAACGGGTTGAAGGGACCACCACAGTAGACAATGAGGCCATTTTGTGTGAATGTGCACTGCGAATTGCATCCGTTGATTATATTTCCGGCGGCGAGTACATCACCACATGCGCAAATGGAGTTGTCATCGATATCTGTTGACAGTGTAAAGAATAGGGTTGGAGGGCCAGCAGGACCTTTGGCAGTAGCGCAGAAGGTGGCGCAGTCGTCGACAGATGTTACTTCGATCTGGGAGGTAAAGAAGTTTCCTAGAGAAACATCAAGGCCAAAGGCTTGGTTGGCAATCAAGCTCGCCTGGTAGCAGCCGGTGTAGTCAAACGTGGCATAAGCTGGTCCTGGAATACCTTGAGGCCCTTGGATACCTTGGATACCCTGAGCACCCGGAGCACCTGGAGCACCTGGAAGACCCGGAGCACCCGGAGCACCTGGATCACCTTGAGGACCTTGGGCACCAGGGGTACCTGTGGCACCGGTCACTGGTTTTCGGATGGATGCGACAACGTGCCCCGGACTCCGAGCGAGAGCCCACGGATACCTGTAGGCCTG
>MDJU01000106.1:0-70994 GCA_001721665.1 Trichoderma pleuroti
AAGCTCTTCCAAACGAGATTCGACCCCTCCCCCCAACTCGCCTTGGTCTCTCCGATACTACCCCAGTGTTCCTCCCCCCCCCCGGCCACCAACATGATGCTCTGGATGGCTAACGATGGAGTAGTTGCCGGCTTCTCGGACGCTTGGTTGACCGCGCAAAACTACCATGATATGAATACCTATAACCCAAACTACCTGATTGGAGCCGACGTCACTCACGAGTTTAACCTGCTCAACGACTTTTTGCACAATAGCATCCTCGACGAGGGTGGCGTCGAAGCTCAGCAGAATTCGGCCTTTAATCGGCCAGGGGGTTCGTCAGAGATGCTCTCTGGCTTTGGCGGCAGCAATGGATTGACGGGCGGCTCTGTATCAGCGGGCCATAAGCCAGGGTCCATGCTGCCTCCGTCAAATTTTGACAGCAAGTCAATGGCTAGATCCGACAAGGAAAAGACGCGAGAATACTATCTTCAGGCCGCTGACCCTTCTGGGAACGACAACCCGGAAGAACGAATGTCTCGCGTGCTCAAGGCCAAGTACGATGCCGGCCTGCTCAAGCCATTCAACTACATCAAGGGCTATGCGCGGCTGGGCAAGTACCTGGACGGGCACATCGCGTCCACGTCTAAACAGAAGATTTTGCGGACCATTAACCAGTTTCGACCCAAGTTCCGAGAAAAGGCACAGGGCTTGACGGACATGCAGCTGGTGTACGTGGAGATGTGGTTTGAGAAACAGCTGATGGACTACGACCGGGTGTTTGCCAGCATGGCCGTACCGGCGTGTTGCTGGAGGCGGACGGGGGAGATTTTCCGAGGAAATAAGGAAATGGCCGAGTTGATCAATGTGCCTGTGGATCAGCTGCGAGATGTTTGTCTTTTCCATTCTTCTACATGTTCTGCAAATGCGTGACGCGCGCTAACAGATGTCTCTTCCTATACAGGGCAAGATTGCACTTCACGAGATCCTCACCGAGGAGTCAATGGTTAGATATTGGGAAGAGTTTGGCACCATTGCCTTTGACCCAGCGCACGATACGCTGTTGACGGCGTGCTCGCTCAAGAATCCCAGCGATGCGTCAGATCATCCCATTGTCAAGTGTTGCTTCTCCTTTACGATCCGTCGCGATGAGCATAAGCTGTGAGTTTTTACCCATCTCGAATGGCTTCACCTTTTCCCTCCGTGGTAGCAAGAGAGACTGACCATGACATTTTCATCAGGCCTGCGTTGATTGTTGGCAACTTTTTACCGCACGACCCTCCTGTACAGTGAAGATAGTTTATGCCTATCTGATTAATGACCGGAAAAAAAAATCGCGTATCGTTTGTGTGAGTTTTTTTTCAATGGGAAGATGCAAGAGGAGACCTTGGGCACGGGGTGCGGAAAACTGGTTTTTGATATAAACCAACCAAAAAAGTTTGGATCAGGAATGGGTCTTTTTTATCATCATCATAAGGTTAATGGGGCATGACGGACGGCGTTGGAACTGCGTCGAGTTGCTTCCCCCTTTTCGTCGTCTTGCCTGCATATTGTACACGGGGTTTATTGCTATTGTTGTGTCCCCTTCATTCATTGTCCCCCTTTGAGTCCTTCATTCTTGTCTGGTTTGTTTTTCTTGTTCTTCATGGAGTGTTTAGATTCCCAAGTTTTGTTGTTGGAGGAGAACGAGTTGGGTGTTGTTGATGACGTTGGATTTCTTGTCTTTGTGTGAGTGTTTCTTTTTTTTATTGCTAGAGCTGTCAGGTACATACCTACTTAGGCATACGGTAGTCTTTTCGATTAATGTTGCATAATTGCTACTATGGACGATTTGTCTTGGAGATTGGTCGAGTTGAATCTTCAAGTCTGAGGTACTTGGGTACTTTTAGGCACCTTGGTACATCTGCTGAGGTACCTACATGTGATGAGGCAGGTGCATTGAAGATCTACTGCAATGGGAATGCCTTCCTCTTCTTTTCCCCTCTTTTCCCTCTTTTCCCTCTATTTTCTCGATGTTGCACCTCACTTGATGCTCTACAACATCCTTCGTCTGACGTCTTCGGGCTTCTACCGTCCTTTCTCTTGTCGATCGTGTCAACATGGCGCCTGATGATCTTGCTTCCGCCGGCAGGATTAGAAAGGCTCGCTCATTTATCGGTAGGCAACTCGTCCTCTTGATTATGACCAGTATGGGTCTTGGGTGTCTTCTAACAATGCTGCGGATGCAGAATTCGCTGCCGCGCTGCAGTCCAAGCTTTCAGAGTCCCTTGAGAAGGAAGCAATCGAACTCGTCATCGCGGATACAAACCACCATATTCAACTGATTCACAATGCAGCGCCGTTGGGCTCGACGGGCCCCTTGCCATCGAAATTAGCCAAGGATATCGAACGACACGGACGAGATTTGTGGAATCTCTGTGTGAGGTTGAAGAGAGAAGGAAAGAAATCCGATTCCATGGAGAAAGCTAAGCTGCTTATTAAAGCAAGATCGCTTGCCTTTTGTATGCTGGAGCTTGGTCGAAGTGCAGGCAGAGCTAAGAGGGATACGGGTGCAGAGGTTGTGTACTTGATGAGTCTATCGTTGACGCTCGGCAAGCATTGCGTGGAAGACTCCGACCTGGACTCGGCTGGATTGGCGCTTCGGAAAACTGCAGGACTGATGGCAAGGCTCAAAGCAATCCCGCTTGACGCTTCGGACCCTCGTGAGCAGAGTGAACGGACGAAACTGGATGCAGAATATCTGGCGATGAGAACGGCTCTGGTGAGTACTCGCCCATGGAGTGGCTTGACGAGATTTAGTGTTCTGACAGGTTGGAGAGTCATGGAAAGAGGATAGGCTTGACGTTGCAGAGCACATGTTTGGCAAGATAGATGCCCTTGGACCAACGCTGGACCCGAGGTCTGCTGAGATTATTGCCGACACTTTACAACATATTGGTTTTGATCTCGCCTCAAAAGGAGACCATGGTATGGCGGTCAAGTGGCTGAAACGCGCCTATAATATTATCAACCATCAAGCACTGGATCTGCTCTCAAAACAGGGGCTGGAATTGCGACTAGTCATATGCCAAGGCCTTGTTCGGGGACTTCTCGATATTGGCTCCCTGGAGTGTGTTGAAGAGGCCAACAGTTTGATCGAATATATCGAGTCTGAGATTGGAGACAAGCCTCTTGTGCTGCACTGGCGCCTTGAACTTTTGCAGAAGGCTCCTGGTGAGGTTTTCGATATCGACGCCTATTCTAGTATTTTGCATCGGATGGTTCGATCATTCGACCACTCTGACGCTTCTTTTCATTTTCTTTTGCATCACATCAAATCTCTGAGAGAAAAAAACCATCCGTTGGCCCGCGTGCTATTGGATGAACTTTTGCTACAACACATTATACCTTCGAAAAACGGCCAATGGATTGGGAAAATTATTGTTAGGAGGATCTGGATGAACACTGTTGATGAAACAAATTCTATTGAAGCTTTGGCAGATCTTCAAAAGCTCTTAGACAAGGTGAACGACGCTCTTTCTGAACCTTTGGGGTGTGATGTGGCTGGCGCAGCGCATTCAGTAAGTTGAAGACCGCAGCACTCCCGCATCAAGTTCAAATGCCTGTACTAATTAGACAGAAGATCATGTGGAGCAAAATAGACTCTATACTTTTTGACGAAAACTACGAAGCTGCAGAGGCATGGTGCTTATTTGCTCTGCACAGAATATTCATGAGCAGTGGCGAAGCCAATCTTGGCAAATTCAGCAGAAAACGTATCATTTGTGCCCTGAAAAGTAACGACACCGAAAAGGCTCGACAGATTTTACATTCCATGTCAGAGAACTCCAAAAACCACATTCTGACTAGATACTTGGCGTTCAAAGTATCTCTCATTGACTGGGACCATGAGCTTGGCTCCGAGAGCATCAGGCACCTCAGTAGACTTTCAGACAGTTCACAAGGACGCGACGTTCTGTACGCCTGTATCAGAGAAGCACAACAAGCGGGTGACAAACTGTGTACTCTGACAGCCCTACAGGCCATCATTGAGAGTTGGGCAACTGACCAAGCAACCCCAAGCAACCTAACATCAATACTACGGTGTTCAATCCGTCTCATCCATTTGATTGAAGAAAAGGGTAACGAGGACGAGGCAGGTCCTCAAAGCATTGCATATGCCGAGGATTTATGCCATATATTTGAGAAAGGTATTCATACGCGCGACGTGCTACATCAGATGATTGCTAATGTCATGGACGTAGCTGCCGAGCAGGCGAACCTACATCCCAAAGATGCCGGGGGAAATACAGTCTTTACAGTACCCGAGTTACACTGGTTCCGAAAAAATGCATACAATATGGGTGTTTCAAATTGCGATACATGGGAGCTCTTTCACATCATTCGAATATTTAATACATGTCTGGCCTTTTCGGCTTGCTATCCCAAGGATCTGCCTTCATCTGAGGCCGCTGATATAACCACGACGGCCTTGCGCTGCCACTTTGTCATTGCTGCAGCATCAGTCTCGCTCGCAAGGAAAGAGGATAGAGTGGAAGAGCAGTTGCAATATTACCTCCAAGTTAGGCATCACATGGACAAATTCTATGCAATATTAGAGACTGAAAATGATGAAATAATGGATGAAAGCACCGCGGCAGATTTGAACGCAAAATTATCAACCTTGTTTGTTTTCGACTTTGAGGCCGCCACTGTGCTCAGAGATTGGGATGGCTTGAACGAGATTGTCCGCAAGGCAAAGACGTGCCGCGACGAGGTGATGTACAAGGCAATGGGAGACTGCGTACTGAGAAGCAAAGCTCCAGGGAAAGGTCAGGGATATATGGGCCGTCTGTTTAGCCCCTTTGATGAGGGACGACGCTGACGTTTCCAACTGTAGCATTGTTCTCGACCATGCGCCTCCTCATTAATGAGATTTTTGAGCTGGACAAGTTTGACTACGAGAAACTTGCAAAATACATTCGGTGCATGTTTCAAGCGATTCTGGGACTCGACGATTCCGCGGCTCTTCAACTCGTGGATCAAGCTGTACAAATAGCCCGCGAGGGAAAGGACGTAAGTCTCCTTTCTTCCCCCTGCTTTTTATAAAAAGATGCGTCACAAATGAATAGCATGGTATCTAACTTGCGTTGTTTGACAGACTGGAAATCGGCTGCCGTCTGCGGAATTGGAGTGGCTCGTCGCCACGAGTTTCAACCACGCCATTGACTATTACGCTCGTGGGGAGGAAGAGCCTTGTCACCGCTGGGCTCTCAAAGCCATGCATTTGGCCGAGTATATTGATGACGGGGGGTTGATGCGGGATACGCTGCAGGAGAAATTTGCAAAGTTGCAATTTGACGGAGGGCCAAGGTGAAGAGACACGGCAGGACTATCCCCCTTTCTTTCATCTACAGGCAGGTGTTATTCTAATAATTCAAGGCTATTGTAAGACATGGCACTGTGGGCAACGGAATAAAGGCATAAGTAGAGTTGAAATTATCTCTGCCATCAAACACAGACGTTGATGCTGTGTAGACTATTATATCGTTTGCGTTCTTTCAGGTGGAAAAAGGCCTGGTACAAGGCCACTTGCACTTGGACACTTTCAGAGTGCGACATCATGAAATGGAGAGAGCGAGGAAAGGAATAAGAAAAAGTAAAAAAGAACAGACGGCCACAAGAAAAATCAAGGGCGAAAAAGGAAAAAGGAAAAGCAAATAAAGGCTCAGGTGGTATCTCCTACTCTTGCGTCCGTATTTGACAGCGTAAAGACTCATGTTATAAAAGAAAATGGGCAAAGAAAAAAAATAAAGGAAATTTGGTATATAAGTCTTCTCCTGCTAATCCGTGTACACAAAAAAGGGGGAAAAGGAAAAAATAAAGATAAAAAAAAAACAAATCGCTAGTTCCATGGGTATGTGTAAGAGTGCTTGGTATCAAATGCCGTTATTCGACCACTTTTTTTCCTATTCCAAACGATAAGAACAATCCAAGGTCCAAAAAGCCGAAGACCGTCGTGTCCCCTTACTTACCCAACATCAAAGATTACAACAACAGAGAGGGGAGCGGGGAGAGAAAAAAGTAAAAAAAGAAAGCACGCGACCATTGAGTCATCCCAGATTTCGTATATCATTTCCGAGTCCCCCAAAAATCTCTATCCTCGTCGTCGTCGTCATCATATAATGTTTGCAATGCTCAATCTATCTCTACCAGCGGGGCTAGCAGCGGGTCTCGACGGTTCGTTGCCATATTTTGGAACTTCACCCGTGTATCGAGGGGCGTCTGAGAGTCGCTGAATGCTAGGGATGCCAGGAGTCGGAGATTCTCTCTTTACCTGAGGCGGAGGGAGGGTTGTCCAGTTGCTGCTCATGGCATGAGTCGACCCCAGCCCTCGAACCGCCGTCTCTAGTTGAGTCCATCCACCCCATTCTCTGCGCTCCTCTTCACTGAGGCCAGTTCTCATTTCTGAGCTGAAGAGTGCGTGTCTGAGCCCGCCGGATGGAGCAGCAGCATCCAGCTTGGGAGGGAGGTAATCGCGGTCATATCCCTCGGTCCAGACCCAAGATCTTGATGGTGAGGCATGGAGGTCGGATGAGACGTAAGCCAAAAGCTCCTCATCTCTAGCCAATGAAACCAAAAGGGTGGAAGGGTCCACGGGCGATCGCGCACTGGAGAAGGCATGAGGCGAAGTCGTTTGAGCTATACGACTCGAATACTCAGCTCGCTTCACACTCAAGGTGGAAGTAAAGAAGGAGAGGAATCTCCCGCAAGCAGTAGCTACATCGCGCCGCGCGTCAATTGCTGCTAGAGCTCGGATACAGGTGATGGCATGATCCAAATATCCTGTTAGGAGCAGGAACAAGGTACAGCGAAAAATGTGAGCCGTCAAAAGAGAGGTGGCGCCATCTGCTGGAGAGCTTGTTCTGTTGAGCAACGATGCTGTCTCTATGCCAATGTGCATACAGCTCTCAATGGCTGCGAGGCGGTTATCAACATCACAGCTGGGGCTCAGATTGTGGCGGTGAAGAAGTAGCCGGGCATGGAATAAATAAGTGAGAGGCGCCAAGAAGTGAGGCGCCAAAGCCACGGTGCTCACAGGATCACAGGCTGGAGGGAAAGTGTTGAGGCACTTTTTGAAATGAGCGTCGAAGCCGGCAAGCTGCGTAAGCGGTATCATGAGAGACTCCGTCGCCTTCACAATCGAAGTGTAAGACCTGACGACGTGGATAACAGCCAGGAGAGAGTGAGTCAACGGCTCCGCTCCGCTGGGGACTCTCATGCCATCATTTTCAATATATTGGTCATCCACAGCGGCGGGCAGAGCAACGCTGCAGTCGGCATCGTCAATCAGAAACGGATGGCCCATCTCGGTGGCCATGACCCTGTCGAGTATGTAAATTGCCCACCACGTCCTGCGGCGCATTTCACCTTCCACCACAGGCCATGTTTCCGTGTCAAGGTAGAGGCCAAGGTCTTGCCCAACGCGCACCGCATTGCCCAAAAAGCTCCACGCTGCTGATTTCAGATTCATCTCGTTTAGACAAATGGTAATGAGAATGAGGGCTCTTGCGTCGTCGAGAGAGTGATGGTTACACCAGGGATCCATGGCTTTCCGCGCCGACTCCAACAGCTCGGCAGGTCGGAAATAAGTGGCGGCTGTTGCAGGAACTTCGGCAGTAAACAAGCTGCCAGTTGCTAAGACGGCAAAGAATAGGCACAAGAACGCCGGTGGTATGCGAGGCGGACTTGGTCGGTACAAGTCGTCAACCATGGCTTTGAAGGTTGGTAAATGAATAATGGGAAACATTGTGTGCGCGGAAGCGTAGTAGGTGGCGAGCAGCTGTTCTGCCACCTGACGGGGGGGCAACTCGGGCACGGGTGCATCAAAGATGGCCGGCGCCGGTAATCGGTGCTGCGCCGGAGGTTTCCAAATGCCCTTTGAGAAAGTCTGTAGGTTCGTCCTTGCCAGGGCGAGGTCGGGAACTAGCTGCGGTCTCTTGCGTGGCCTGCTCTCGGACTCGATGGGGGGCGGCAACTGAGAGGACGATCGCTCTCTAGACTCGACGTCAATGTCCATGGAGCCATCTCTATCCTGCAGCATTCGGCGCAGGTTGTTGTTGTCACGCTTGACCTTTTCAATCTGCTTCTCCAGATCTTGCACCTGCTTGATGGAAGACATCCTTCGATTGGTTTCCTTGGTGAACTGGCATTTTACGTTTCGACTGGAGCACTCGGAACAGCTGGTCGTCTCCGTCGCATCGCACTTGACTTTCCTCTCCCGGCATGCATCGCAGCTGGGATCTTTGCGTCGTTGGCGGTAGGCCCTCTTTTGTCCTTGCGCACCGGGCGTTCCCGACAGTTGGGAGCCACCAGGGCCTTGACTGCTTACCAGGGAGTCGGTAGAGGCAACAGACTCGCGGCCCATGATGGAGGTTGGTGGCATGGGCGTATATGGCGGAAAGCCTTGGTTCACGGGGGGCAGCGTAGGCATACCAAGGGGCTGAGGTGGTGTCGGGTTTGGTCTTCCTGTCGCATTCAGCATGCTCCCCAGGTACCGCGAAGGAGGCCGAGGCGACGTTGCGGACGAGACAGATGACGAATCGTACGACCTGGTGGAGGGATTGGGAGATCGCGGATACGGGTTGTGTGACGTTTCTGCCATGATTTCGGTGTATTTCGATCGAGTACACCAATCACTCAGCTTGCAGCGTCAACAGATGTGTCGTTGTTGAATCACCGACGTAGAGTTAAAAATCGGTGTTGCGTTAGGCAGTTGAGCGACCCAACCGATCGGAGTCTCGGCACTAACGGGATGGACTCGCGGCTTGGGGTGCCGCGTTCGAGAGGATCTGTATTACGCCAGCCTTGGACTCCTTCTGGAACCAATGGATCTGCTCTACCGGTTGCGCCGAGTCTGGGAGGGGAGAAGGGAGAAGGCAAAGTTGGGGAGGTGGAAGGAAAAAAAGAACGGCAGGCTAAGCAAAGAACAAGCAGGTGCTCTTGGAGAAGGGGGGGGAGAGAATAGAATAGCCAACAACGCCTGCACTATGAGCAGATCTGTACAAGGAGTGCGCCTTGGTCGATTCTGGTCTCGTGTCGTGTCGTGATACGGGACCAAAGCAGGTCTATATCCAAGTTCAGTTGCGGTGCTGCAGTTGAAACATCCAGCTCGGAAAACCCACGGCAGCCCTCCCGTTTAGTGACGCTGTCGCTGGGATCGCAAGCCGGCATCTGGCATGTGCCAATTGGGGTCACGATGGCGATTACGCGGTCTGCGCTCGAGCAAGTGAAACAAGCGGTACGGAGCCGAGCGCCCGGGACCAAGCCGCGCGATGCTGAAGATGACGGTGGACGCTGGCGTCTGGAGTCTGGAGCCGGAGGTCGAGCTGCTGGCGATTTAAAAGTCTGCGACTGCGACGGTGGCTGTGATTGCCGAGACGCAAGCAATGCCGCAGAAGAAAAGGCAGGCCTGGTATGTGAAGTGCGAGTAGGAACAAGGCGGAGGGGTGTGAAGGAGGCGGCGACTCGATGCAGGTATATCGGCCCCAAGCGGGTTACTCGAACTGTACAACAACCATGTGTCTGTATCAGTCAATGTGCTCATCCGTCATCCGCCGTCGCTCTCCGCCCATTAAAGCAGATTCGGAAATATATCTGGATTGGCAGACGTGGGGCTGGTAAGGCCACACCCTTTAGAAATTGACCGGCTAGGGCAGTCGAGATCAGCCAAAGCCCGCTAAGGTGTTTCGAGCTCCAGCTGGGCTGCTCGACTAGCCATGGAGGCATCGCATTGACTCCAGGGACGGCAGCACCCCGGTCGTGATCAATCGGGCCTGCTACCGGGTCTCGAAAAAGGTCATATGTCATGCCGCGCCGCGAACCACCACATACGAGCACTTGTACTCCGTCCACTGGCGTGCCGCTCCCTGTCCGGCCTCTCTTTGAACGTCTTCATTCTTCGTTTCGTTTCTGGCCGTGTAGTCGGTCACGCAGAGGCAGTGTAGCCATCCATCGTTGTCCTGTCCTCCGGCCCCGGCAACGAGAGACGGCATAAGCCCCCTCTTGAGCATGCAAATCATGTTCTCGGTGAAGATCCGCAGCAGGAGGAGAAATCAAACTACTAATGGCAACTGGAGAGGTAGCTCTGTTTGCAATCTCCAGGCATACCTTGAAACGTCAAGGCCACCCTGACTGAACCCCCGCCACCCAAGGCGGCAGTAGGCGAACAAAAAAGTTTGTACGAGCACGGCGAGCCACTTGGAATGGTTGACAAACGGCGAGTCCGATCCGACAGACCACTGGGCATGCAGATGGCGATATTGTAATCTACACGACAGATTCTGGGTGAAATTAACGAACCATGAATCAATGGTAAGGATGCCCTCGCCTCTCATGGACGGCAGGCCTCGTACATTACCTCTCTCAGAAAGACGCAGAGCGAAAAGAGGCGTGTAAAGACCATCCACCCACCATTTCCGCCAAGCTTCACACGGGCATGTGGCTCCCTCTGGGGCCGAAGCCGCCTATTTCGGGACATGATGTGCACCAGTGCTCCGTCGACAGGGGATGGTAAGCTTTTTAGCCAATTTTTTTCTTCTCGATGCCGACTGGCCACCCTAGTCTCCAGAGAAGATTTGCTCTTGGGGAACATGGCCGCACTAGCATGATATCCGGTTACTCTTCTGTGCCTGGTACGGGGCACACCGCATATCCACACGCGTTTGCTTGGGCGCCGTACAGATGCTTGCTCGACGGACAATCATGTCGCTTGCATGCCGCGTGGCCCGAGGTCCCCTCCAGGAAAATCTGATAAAATGCTCGTACCACTCAGACAGCAATCGCAATATACCTACTAGTCGGACACTTGGAGGCCAGCGCGAGCAGTGCTCCGTACATGGTGGTCCCCGTCACATTGCCGCGATTCATACTCGAGCTCATTTTCCACCTCTTGTGTCGACGGTGCCGTCATTTCAGTGTGGCGGATGTGGAACAAGACTCTCTAGTCAATCTTTGGCGTCTCTCAACTCGTTCTGGAACATTGGTACTGTACAAGAACGACTCTGGTGTGCCCGCATGACGAGTGGGAGATACTGTTAGTGGCAACCCCGCAAAGTAGTACGGATTCTTCCGTCGTGGTGGTGAGGTATGAGTACTTCGCTCTTACACACAATCCGAACTTTGGACAAACACTTCCGACAAGGACGGAGGATCCCCCTGTCGTGGCTCGAGCCGGGGCGAGAGTTGAATCCACACTTCAATCCCTCGCCTGGTTAAAAACGGATGCAAGAGCGCACTGTGTGGCTCTGTGCTAGCTTGAAGAACTCACCTTCAGAAAAAAGACAAAAGTCGGGGTCCTCGCATGAAATTAGGCTTGCATTTGCCCTACTACTGGCTCTAGCGATCAGGCGCGTGGCGTCAGAAGCGACCAGGTCACCACTATACACTGGCTCACACTCCAGTAGTTGCCGCCAACAGATGGTGGGCGACTCCAGAACTTGACCGATTCGAGGACGTTCCCCGAAACGCCGGCTGTGATCCTGACGGGAGCGATAGAGTAGCAGTAGGAAGCCGACCAGAAAAGAGATGGAATGACGCTGTCCGAAGAGGACAGCCCTGCATGTTGCCCATGAAGCAGGCAGAGCGTCCTCAAGAAGAGTAGACAGTACCTCCTCGTACCAAGCCCTAAAGCTTGTGCGTATGCATGCAGATGGTGGTTGGTTCAAACATGTCCAGTCGATGCCACACCGCGCGTGGGCGCCAATGGCACGGATGTATCCGTAGAGGGCGCCGAGGGTTACGAATCTTGAAAGCCACCGCTTCAGGCTGTGGAGTAAACATTCGGTTTGGAGCCGAGGGAGCCGCCGGCTGTAGTAATACGAGTAATGTTGTAAATACTCCGTGCTCCCGTATACTTGTCAAATGTACTAGTAGTACCACTACAGCCTCCATTCCCCCGTGCTTTATCGTCCTCACTCATGCGGAAAGATGAACATGGGTGATGGCCGGCTGTCGGGACTGGAGTAGCTTTCCGGATTTTCCTGACTGTCGGTCTCCCCTCCTTCTTTCTTCTGGTACCATGCATGGGCTTATTCGTCCCTGGCCTCGCTTTCTCCTGAGATACTCCTTCCCGAGGAATGAGTTAGATTGGCAAATCAAAGATGAAATAACAAAACGGTCAAGGACATGACCGAGATCGTTGAGAACAACCCCGCATCGAGCGGCTGCAGAAGCGGTTTCATGACCGACTGCATAGCATGCTGTGTAACTCTGGAGTAGTGCCCGAAGCGCCAGATTGGACGTGAATCCCGGGTGCCGGGTCTTGGTGAGCCGAACAGAACGCTTGAATCGACCCTAACCGTGGAATTCAGCTTCCGTGGCGGCTCTGCGGCAGTGTGCAACAAACATGAGCGAAACAACTTGTGGCGCAATCCCGGTACGGCGAGAGATCGGGAGTCTCCGGAAGATTGCACATTCACTTGTGTTTCGTGCTGCAAGGAGCTTCTTGTTACCGTACGGAGCACACGCTCGTAAAATGGAGTTCCCTAGATGAGAGCGGGCTTTGTGGCGACTAGACTGAGCCAATGCTAAGGAGCCAGAGCATGGGGCGTTTATGGCGAGGGCGGAGAACAAGGTTAGCATGAAAGATAGCACCAAGATTGATCCGAGGGCTTTCGTTTAGCTCTTTTCCGAAGACCGAGAGCAGTAACAAGGTGCGTGCTCTCGAGTGAGAGCTGCTCCTCGCATCTCACGATACGGGCGATTTCAAGAAATCTACAACAGCTGTCAAGGCTCGAGGATGCTTTCCCCTAGATACGCGTAAATCATATCATAGCCTGAGATGGTAGGCGAAGCGTTGCACGGAAAAGTCTCAGCGGGTTGATGATTGACCGAAAGTTTCTGCGAGCCCGAAAACATGGTACGCTCGGTGCGACGTGCAGAATCGAGGGCAAGTCGTAATTAGCTCGCATATCCGCTCGGACTACTCCGTCCAGGCTGCTGCATCAAGGGGACGCCGTGGTAGAGTAGTATCGATTGTGGGCTATCAGGGGATGGATAGTGCGTACTCCGTGTCATTGCTGCAAGTGACACGGTGTCCATCGCGTGGTGTCTGGCGGCGATGAGGATGATGATTGCTAGTAGAGAGCGAGACCTGGAACACCACCCTCCGTACCCACAAGGGCAATCTAGGTACGTCGAAGCGGCCGCGCGAATGGATTCAAAGTCGTAGCTGGGCAACAACGCCGAGAATGTTACTAGTGAAATGTGAAAACTGACCAAATCCCAACGACTGTGAAATGAACCACGCGGCAAGAGATGTCGGGGCCATCCAGCAGTCCCCGATGAGCAAACGAGACGGCCTTTGCAGCATCGAAGGCCCAGTAGGTCCCCCTGCTGTTCCATCTGTCATGAATATCAGCGTCCAAGCGTAGGTATTGTTTTGTATTTCGCACCGGGGCTGCTGAAACGCGGTTTGTGTTGCCCAAGTCTGGCTTTGAGGACTCACGTACTGTACCGTCTGTCTGTCTGTCTGTCTGTCTGTCTGTCTGTCTGTCTGTCTGTCTGTCTGTCTGTCTCCCTCTCTTACTGACCATGGCCGCTTGATGGTTTCCTGGAGGCATGGATTTGTGACTGTATTCTCGCTGTCAAGATGTCTGCGGTGTGTTACTCGTATTCGAGGACGGAGTTGCAGGCACTCTGAATATGGTGACTGTTTGGATTCCTATTTGGTCTGTTCCTGCAATGCCCCCCCCCCTGCCAGAGAGAACTGGACAAATTTCTACAAGAGGAACGAAAAAAGTCCCACCATGGAGCCAACGTCATCCCGCTCTCGCGATCACACCTACCCTGGGCCTCGAGAAGGCTCCTCCCGGTACTTGCTCCTGCTTCGGATGTTCTTTTTCTACTGCAGACACGCTTCTTCCGGTGAGAAGGTGCGAGTACCTGCACGAGTTGCATGGTACAAGACGCTTGGCACATGTACGAGTACAGGTACAGAGCCCCAAGGCAGAAGCTCATATCAGCAGGCTCCCGGCACCTGCGGAGTGTCACCAAGATGCCGCAGGGTTGCGTGGTTGACGGCCATCAGCACAGATTTGCAGGGTTTCACGGAACGGAATCCAAGCGATTTGACTGTTATCGGAGCTCGCAGCATTCGTAATGACACTTCGGTAATAGAGGCAGTCAATGCCGAGCTAGCACGTAAGGCATGATACATGATACATGATACAGACAAGGACCAGGTACTTGCGGACGGAGCATCCTGCAGGGTTGGCAAGACCGCACGTGGAGGAAGGCGCCGACTCGTCACTTTTCGGTCAAGGCAGCAGGCACGCGGAGTCCCGTACCGTACTGGGCACTTGTACAAGCACTCAACTCGTACGAGTGATACGCCAAGGTGGGTAGTACTAGGTACTAACCTTACCTGCACTGCAGCGCCTCCAGCACCTTCACCCACAGGCTGCCAAGGTACTGGGTACATACAAAAGACTGCAGGCATGAGCATGATATGACATCTGCACTTGAACCTGAAATAGGTACTGTACTGTGGCAGCAACGGGAAGGTAGGGCCTGTACTCTGTACGAGGACGTTAGCATTGGACCGCCTTGACTCGTGCTTTCTTCCCACTCCTGCACATACATGTTTTAAGCAGTTTCTCCGCACTTGGCGCTTGGACTTCATCCGGATCAACTGCAGATGGGACGCCTCATCTTGCGGTCTACAGCACGGGTACTCGTACGGATACACGGTGCGTCATATCAATCAGCGGCGGCATTTGAGATTGATGTGATGCCTGTGCCAATCGCGCTGTCTTGGACTCTGGCCTCTTAGTGTAGCTGGCCAGCCAGTGATCTGCCAGCTAGCCTCGCACCTAGCGTTGCTCCAATCCTGTCTACATTCGAGCACCAACAACAAGCACGCTCACACCCCCAAAAAGCCCGCAATCCAGTGTCGAAAATGGACGAGTGCGCATCCGCTAACGATCAAATCGAGCGCGACCTGTGCCTCTACTTCGTCATCGCCATGGAGCAGTGGGTTCAGCAATGTCAGTAGTGATCTGCGCTGCTGCAGGCGAATCACCGAGCCAGGGTCGGCATCACCAATTCGTCCCTCCATCTTTCTTGGTCAACCCGTCTAGGCAATCCCCCTGGTATCTTGAAAACTTTTGCCCACGAATCAGGATTTCGCAGCGACATGGCGGCCTCCTCTCCCGCTATTTCTCTCGAGCCATGCAGCAGGTCTTGTGTGCGTGTCTCGACCGCTCATTGAGACGATGTTGCAGTTTGTGGACTCGGCTATCACGGAGTGCAAGGGGACAGGAAGAAAAAAATAACCACAGATAACATTTACGTCCTATGCCACAGACGGTGTCGCTCTCGGATCGAGAGTTTCGGAACAACGGCTTATAGCCCCGAGAAAGACGAGCGATACTGAACGATTTCAGTGTTGTCCACAAAATGCTCTCCCGAGGACCGAGCGTTGGGTGAGTGTATCCTACACTCCACGAGGAGACTCCGTGTGGGTATGTCGAGGTACTCCGTACGAAGCACTGTCTTGTGGATGAAGATGGGGATTCTGTATTACACCAAGACGGATCTCTCAGCGGCTCGCGTCTCGCCCCACCTCTGGAACAACATCTCCTTTAACTCGAAACGCCGGTCTTTCGCCCATGCGGCTGAAGGCTGGCTGCAGGGTGTTCTCAAGTGGAAAGATGGTCTTTGCTTCCAGAATATTTCGCCAACTCGTACCACGAAGCCCTCCGCCTGTCTGTGAGACATCACACGGCCCGCTTCTCTTTAGGCCGCTGACGATTCGGCTCTCGGTTCACGACTGGCTTGCTAGCCTTCCTCCTCTGACTTGCAAGTGTGGCAACCATGGCTATTGAAATGGCAGTGCGAAATGACCAACCGTTTATCCTGCTGAAGCAAAAGGCCAGAACGCCTAGATAACACACATGTATCCAATCCAATGCGAGAGAGCAGGCTTAATGCGAATGCACGCCGTATTACGGGGCGGTCAGCGCGCAACTTGAGGAGCTGTGACTTTATAATAGCTCATGAGAGATCAGCATTACACTTTCCTATATTGGCATCCAATGTCTAGGCCTCTGGATCTACATTGGAAATCGGCTCCCTCCGGAGAACAAGACAAGGCCGCCATCAAAAGTCACCCCACCAGAACCTGGTCGGATAGCTGATCAAGTCCATTGAACCGATGTGCGCGGATACACTCAACGCAGCCAAACAACAGACATAGAGTCGTCTATACGTGTGCTGGCCTTCTATTCTTTCGTGCCCAAGACTGCGTCAGTGGGAGACAAACAATACTGTCAGGCGGCCGTTGTCGAACTTCGCGCGTACATTATCAGCATTCCCATGCAAGAATACTATTGCTGACTGCCCAACGCCCGTGGTTCCGACATCTGACCTCTTGTAGGACATCCGTACGGAGCTCGGGGTCAGCAGCTGGGGGCCATGATCTTGCTAATGGTTTAACGCTAGCTCGCCCATCTGTTTGGGCATAGGGCACGGTATATCAGGACCAGACGAGACGGAGAAAGACGCAGCCTCCGCCCTATCTGAAACGCTCTCGCTGCATGGGATTGTGTACAGGCGTACATGTTCCATGTTTACGAACCACGTGCAGCGGTGTAGGTATATGCCCGTGGTGAGTCCCGACTTTTCTCTATCCTTCTTGGCGCTTGACTAGAACGATGTTGGTTATCCGAGTGAAGTGTTGTCGAAAAAGTTGCCCTGGAATCCATGCTTGTTGATCCTTGACAGAGCTAACCTCGGATTCCGGAGAAGTGAATGGTGGCACGGCATTACAACCATCATCATCATCAAGGAGGCCGAGATGAAACCAGTTGAAGCTCCTCGAAGGCTAACGTCGGTGGCTGATCTAGTTTCCCCTTGTCAAGACCCTTTGGGGGAAGGGCCACGGCGCGCTCTGTATGCTTGCCTCCGGAGGTTCGAGCTGCACAATGTGGCCTTGCCTGGTCACGCCTGGCAACGCCTGGCAAGCCACCAGCTCTGCTGTGATAGGGAATTAGATTAGGCCACACGGCTATCTAGCGAGCTAGCACGGAGTGCTCCGTACCTCTGGCACTGGTGGTAGTGCTACCAGCCATGCTTGCGTCTTTCTCATCCTTGCCGCGTCCCGGAGGCCTGCATGCACGGAGTACGGATAAGTGTTGCAAGAAGGTCTCGTTTGAAGCCGAACCGGGGTTACCGAGCTACTATACAGCCTTTTCTACCCACATTCCGGCTAGACAGACAAGACAGGCGCATTGTCTGCAGACCCCTCCAAGATCCTTGGGCAAGGTGCAGGCCTTGAGCGATTTACACGGCCTGCATTGGCTAGTACGGTACCATTGCTAGTCATATACGAAATATTAGTTACCCATGGCGGTAAAATTCTGGCAGCGTTGCCTAGAGCTCCATTTGTGCGGGACAGAGGACGCAAAGATTCCACTGGCGCGAAAGATGCAGCAGACGCGAATGCCGGCACCATGATGGATATCAGTTAGTATCCCGAAGGATGAACTACTAGGTAGTTCTAGCCCACAATCTGAACCGTAGGGCCATGACGCTGATGTTAGTCGACAGCAGCGGACCTTGGGCCTGCAAATCTGATAGGCTGTCCCCATCGGCGGAAGGGATGCCGACATCTATCCGGAAATGTTGGAATCAACCTGACTGTATGGGGGGAAGTCGTCCGTACATGCCCTCCGCGAGCGACGCATGAGTTGAATTGGGGCCAAATATGCCTCCTAGCGTCGGAGTCGTGGGACACTGTGGGGGAAGCTCAAGGATTCCCTGCTTCTGCTGGACATCCTAGCCAAAGCCGGGCGGCTAGCTAAGCAGACTCACAACCTCCGGACGCTGGCGTCCTGGGGAGATGGCTACTCTGGTGGGCTAGATTGCCTTTAGCATTCTCGTTGTGGGTTCAAACGGGACTCTTTCGCGATAGGGGCCCTCTTGATACCGCACGTGCGACTCGGCTAGAGCGCCAGCTTTTCCCGAAGATGAAGGCTTCTACGAGCCTTATCACTTGGCGGCAGATATCCAAATTAGGCTGTCGCTGGAGCTAGCAGCAAAGGGTGGCCGCCTTTTTGGCCTTACAGCTCTAGCTGAAAGACTTAAGCTCCCGTGGTAGCAACCGAAGCTGGAGGGCTGCAGTCGCCTGACATGTCCGGGGAGGGTGGCTAAGCAACAGCCGTGCCAACCTAAAGGCACCCGACATCAAACAAGGAAGTATATGCAGGATGGCGCTCCTGCGATACGGCGGCGGTCTACCGGTGCAGTACGAGTACGGCTCAAGGACGCATTGATGTTGCGAGCACTCTGGAGCAGTTGTGCAAAGGCGAGCTGGGCTGACGCCTGAGCTGATTGGTACTGGACGGGAAGGGGGTGTGCAAGGCTTCCCAGTCCCGCCATGTTTGCCGATTCCTCACGTCGCAATGGACACCTTCTAAGGCCAAGTTGCCTGCTGTCGTCGGTCCACGACTAAACAGATGCCCATGTCCGAATTACGTATGCTCACCGATGCGTTAAGCGCCTGTGTTTTCGGAGAAAGCTTCCGTGTCGTGCTGTCTGCGCGCGGAGTATTACACGGGAGGCCCTCCGCTTCGACGCCAGACGCTGACTGCAGCCATAAAGGTCGCAGCGCTAACTCCGACCTGGCCTTTGCAGGCCCAAGAGGCCAGCACGGCACTATCTGTCGATCGTCGGCGAGTGATGCGGCAAACGGCTGCGGCAAACCACGGCGGCTTTGCCGAGATAATGCTACTGCTAGCTACTACTACTGTCGGAGCATGTACGATAGTGTATACCTGGACGGAGGACGGAACATAACCAGGCTAGCCTTTTGTTGGGGTTGTGGACAACACGTTTCACCTGACCTGGCACGGGGCTTGGGCTCTCATACAATTACGAAGTGCGGAGTACGAAGAGCGGACTTTAACTCTGTGTCTTGGTGCCATAACCCCCCTACCATGCTGGGTTAAGGCCGTGGCCCCCACGATACTGCTTGGAGCGGGCTGTTTTGTCGTTTGCTATTGTGGGAAGATGTCGTGTGTGGAGGCTCTCGAGACTTGTTTAGCCCGTCCCTTTGGCAGTGACTAAGCTTCCCACCATGGTAGGTCCGCCTGGAAAACGATCCAGCTTGCCGGAAATGTTTTGCGGAGTCAATCATCGTTACCGAGTCTTTCCAGTCTTTGCCGCTTGTTGGTGCTCGGACACCTGATTCGTGCCAAGCAGCTGCTCCTACTGACGAATACCCTCGGCGGCGTTCGGCTCATGTATCGATGGACTGGATCTCACTGCAGCCCCTCAATCGCGGGGGCAAAGAGATTAAATAGCATCATCTCGGGTTACCCACCGCTGGGCCTAGGCACAATGGAGTGGAATGACGCAAGTATGCAGGAATAAGGCTTACAGGTTAATGCTCCGGACTGCTCTCTACAGCAACACCTACAGGATACCACCTGCATGTACAGGTACGAGTATGTACGCGTGATGATGGCCGAGTAGGAGGGGGGGGGGATCTGTGGGATTCGGAGCAGCGTACGAAGTACTTTGTGCTGCGTATCTACCGATTAGCCAGTGCTCGCATCTTAGCTACCAGGCACGCGTGGCCCTGAAACAACGATTTCCTTCTAATCCGGGAGTGGCTGCCGACTGTCGCGGCCACCGGCTGGCAAACCGATCTCGAAGACCAAGATGGATTCGATGCACGAGGTCGGCTCGCTCCTTAGGGCATGTCTCGGGTCGTCGGACAATATTCCTGTCAGCAGATGGTTCAAAGCGTCGAAACCTAGCTTACCCCCCCCCCCCCCCCTGACTGAGACTCTCCGGCCTCTGTCTCGACTTTTTGCGCCATACGAGTACAGTACAAGGTCCGGAGTTGGCTGCTAAGCGAACCTGCCGGGCGGGCGGACTTACTCGTGCTTTGGTCGTACAAAAAATAGGTGTCGTGACTTGTAAGAAGCTCCCTCTTTATCTGTGTGTGTGTGTACTTGATGCTCCTTGCACACCTCTATTTGCCACCCGCCCGTTGTTCTTTCGTCGGAGTGGCTTTTTGCCCTTTTTCTTCCCTACTCATGGTTGGAACAAGTGGCATATACTCCGTATGGCTGCGTGGCTTTGCCTCCTTATATTGTTGCCCCCGTTCTTATACGAATACACGTCGGTCTCTTGTCATGTACCTGCATGACATTGCCTCGAGCATCTTCTCTTGGTCATGCCTGACAAATGGAATTCCCGTCTTACTTTGTGTCGAGTCGTGCTGATATTAACACGCTCATTTTTTTTTGTCAACGCTGGAGTTTTTGCCACCCTTATTTTCACCAGGAAGCGGCTCCTACGGCGTGCCTCTCTAGCAGTCTAGATACCAACAAAACCCCGACCAAAACCCCGACCAAACAGGATAGTACCAACAAAAAACCGGCCAAACAAGCTTGTGATACACCCCTTTTGTTTGTTGGTGATCTTTGCTGAATAGGGGGGTGGATCTACTTGCGATGCCCAGCCATGGCATCATCCATCTTAAGCCTCCCAGAGTTAAAAATGAAGTATCCGTAGTATTGTAGCCAAGTAGATTCGAAAACACATGTAAGGAGATGATGTTCAAAAGGATTGACACGTATAATCATGAATCTATTCACTGTCCTGCCCCCAAGAGTGTATCGATTGCCAAGTAAAGAAAGAATCCTTTGTTCTTCGCCACAGATGAAAAATTTCCCACCCCCCTTTTTCCTCATCTCCAACATCGTCAGAGCAAACAAGAAAAAAAAGGGACAGAGAGAAAAAAAAGTAAAAGAAGAAAGTGTAAGAAAGTAAAGTGTAAGAAAAATCGCAGGAGAAACAACTCTGCTCTTTTATCCACAATGTATCAAGAATCATCCACCATAGGCCTAGCAAAAAAAAAGAAACAAGAAAGATAGAAAAAACAGTAATCTGCTCGTATCTCTTTATTTCAACCCTCTGCAGTGTCCATAGCATCGTCCCCAGCAGCAGAAAGCTTATCCTTGGACGCCTGAATCTTCTCCTGCCGCCACTTTTCAATCTTCTCCTTCAACTCCGTCTGGGGAACCGCGTCCTCAATCGTCATGGGCTGTCTTGTAAACGGATCCTTTGCATCGCTCAGCAAGTGCTGCACAATCGTGGACCGGTCGACAATGTGCCTGCTCGGCAGGAGCACGGGATCCTTCATCAGGTCGCCCATGATGGGGTCCTCAAACTCGGGCGGAATGTCTCCCAAGTCGAGCTCGGCCTGGTCCTGCAGCTCCTTGGTCTCTGCAAACTTGGCCTTGAGCTTGTCCCACCGGGCAATGTCTGCGGGATCCTTCTGGTGCTTCGACGAGAGGATCCGCGAGACGCGGTCGAGAACCTCTCCCTTGTATGAACGGCCATCCGCAGCGACGGCCTCGATAAAGACCTTGGATGCACCGAGGTTCAGGTAAATCTCGACAAAGTCGGACAGCAGCTGGATGGGCCGGAAGTGATACTTTTCCCTGTTAGAAACGCTCAGCTCGGCAGCAGCCCTCTTGCCGGCCAGCGTCTCAAGGTTGTAGTTCAACATGCTCGCCAGACGCGACACGATTTCGGGCATAGTAAAGGCTTCGCTCAACGTCTTGGTGAAGAGCTTCATCATCTCGAGCGTTTCGTTAGCCAGCTGCATGTAGGATGTCGCCTGGCTTCCCAAGTTCTGCAGCTCTTCATCCTTCTTCTGTCGGTCCTCTGCCGAGAGGCTGCGATCTTCGAGTTCGCGCTCAAGAGTACGCATCTTGGGGAATTTTGTAAACGCTTCATCAAGAACGTATGTGGTATCGTTCAAAAGCATATTGACAAATTGGACAAAGAAGCCTCGGTTCACCCTGGAATCTTTGTTAGAAACATGTCGAATGTTGAACAAACCATGATTTCGCCGAGCTTTTACTTACTTGCTTTCCTTGATAAGCTGCTGTCGGTAGACGTCGTTGACCCACACGCACTTGATGACCTGGAAGATTTCGTATCGGATGTTGAATTTGTCGTAGAACTGCGAGTTGGCTCCCGTGGACTCGCATTCAATGTAAAACTTCATCAGGGCGTGCAGGAGGTAGTCGTTGGCAAATTTGATGGAGATGAGCTGGTCACCTAGAACACCTCTCTTGAGATGCATAAACGGCCAGGTCCCGGAGAAGAGTAGAGATACCAGTGAAGACTTGAGGTAGGGGTTTTTGATCTGCTCGGAAGATCGAAGGAATGTAATGCACAGGGCAATCATTTCTTCGCCCACTGCACTGGGGAGAATGGTAGGTAGCCATCTGTCGGGCAAAAGCAAGTATATTAGTCTTGGCAGTTCTCATTGGGGACAAACTGGGCTTACCGGAACACGAATTTGAAGTTGTCGACAATGTTCTGGAGAGTGTACTCGGGGAGATATGCAAAGGCATCAGAGTTTCCTATCTCGATGGGCAATCTAGCAGAAACATTAGCACTTTCTCTGAATGGAAATTTTGAAAGCAAGGGGCGCTCAAGTCTTACTTGATGGTCTCAGTCTCAGTTCCAGGCTTATAGTCGGATCCGGTGGCAATCCGTAGAAGCCATACAGTGACATATCGCATGAACCGTAGAGATGTGCTCTGCATCCTCTCGTCGAGAAGAACACCCTCAATCGAGTACTTGAGGGCTATTGTCTTCTCCAATACATTGTTGTGGCGTTTCAGTGTCTCCTCAAACAGCCTCAGCTGATGCGGAGCAGTTGCCAGCTTGGAACGCTCTGCCTCCATAGCTTTAATATGCTTCTCCAGGTATTTGATTTCGCGATCCAGATTCTTGAGCTGAGAGTTGAGTGCCTCGCTGCCGTAGTGATGAGCAGCCAATGTCAGGAAGAAGGCCTCGGAGATGAAGTTGGACTCCCCATCCTCCTTTTCTGCGTAGTATTTGTCGGCGGCAGCTTGATCAGCGTTGAGTTTGGTTTCGTCGCTGATGTCGACACGCGGCTGCCTTCTGAAATATCGGACGTCAATCTTATCGATTTTGCCAAAATCGTTCTCCATAAAGGGCTCGCAGAATCGGTCCAAAATCGTCGTCACGTTCATCATGAACCCATCTGAAGCCACCTCCCGGGGATCAACCTGGATGGCTCTCCGCTTGTGGTTTGTGTTTAAAATGTACGCAAACCAGTCTAGTGTACGGTTTCTTGTATCAGGCCCTGCCCGAATAAACGCATTGGTAATGACGAATAAGTCATCTTGGTGCGTCCTCAGCACCATTCTCAGAGCGTCTTGTGCATTAGTAATGCGCGCCTTGTCTAGAGTGCGCGACCCGGGGAAATAGCTTTTAATAACTTCTGGTTGTAAGGGAGAGAGACGGAAGAAGGGGCCCAGGATGGTGTTCCTCTCGATACTGTGGGGAGGATAGGGGGAGCTTGAAGCAAGCATGCTTTGCAAGATTAGACACCAAGACAGGGAAGCGTGCGTATGTTTGCAGTGCCTGCAAATATCAAGCGTTAGTTCACCTTGTAGCTCGTGGTGGCGATCCCTGTGCTTGAGGAAGAAGAAGAAAAAAAGAACAACTGACCTGAACATAGGGTTTGTACTCGTCGCCCATGGACAACCCCGCGAGCTGTGTACTGAGCTTGACCATTGCATCGTTAAAGATGGCGGGAAATGTTTCATCATCGTCAAATCGCTTGATTGCTTCCTTGATGAAGTCGAAGCATATTCCACTCTCGTCCACGGGACCCCTGAGGAGATAGGGAGCAATAGTGTCATGCTCTGGGTTTGGTTCGCGGCTGAGAGAAAAAAGCATCAGATATGAAAAACTAGTAGGGGCATCCCCCAAAATCACATGCGACTGACCCATAGAGCACCGGCATGGTGACGGCGAAGAGGCAGTTGCTCATGCAAAGGCGCTTCGACTCCTCGTGAAGGTCAAACTTGAAGCCACTCGTTTGCTTGTTCCCCGCAGCCGCCTTCACAGCCCTCTTCCAACACGGGAGGAGGTACTGCATCAGCGGCTTTTCAGGGGCCCAACCGCTGCATGCCTCTATAATGGCCTGGTCCAGGCTGTTGACAGACAGCTTCAGGGGCTCCCCCGAATCGTTCAGCTCTTGATTCAGGCTCGGGAGAAACGTCAGACGGTGGTTGCCCTGGTTGCTCGTCATCCGGTGCGGGTCGACGGTGACGCGGAAGATCTGGCTGAGCACTCTGTCGGCATAGTCTTGGTCTGATTCGGCCTGGACGGGCGTGGCTTTACGCGGGGGCGGCGCTGAAAGGACGTCGTCAACTTGAGAGGCGGACCTCTTGCGAGCAACACGGAGAGTACCTGTAGGGCTCACGGACTCGGCCGGCCTGCTCGACCTCACGCCCAGCTGCGCAAAGGGGTTGGAAGCCGGCTGGGCCGCCGGTGTGATGGTGATTTTGGTCTTGGTCGAGCTCGAGTCGTCGGCCTCGGGAGCTGGTGATGTCGAGCTGCTGCCAGCCTCGGCGGGCTTGCTCTCGGCGGGCTTGGGGACAACCGGGTTGCCCAGCTTGGCCAGACGCCGTGCCCGAATCTGCATCCGCCGTCAGTCCTCGTGCACAGCACAGCACAGCACAGCACAGCACAGCACAGCACAGCATCGCCACGGCGAATAAACGGAAGCACGAGACGGCCTTACCTGCTCCATCTTTTCCTTGTCGGGAGCGTCAGGCCCCGCGGGCGAGCTCTGGTCGTTGGGATCCATGGTGGAGATTGCAGAAAAGGAGGGAAAAAGTCACCGAGATCCAAGCACCGGCGACAGGGCGATGATGAACAAAAGAAAGGCAACGGAACGCCGGTCTGCGGTGACGGGCTGCTGAATCGTAGAAGCTGGTGGAATGGCGAGGCTGACAAAGATGCAGTCCAGGTTCCAGACCCCACGGCCGTGGTGGAGAAGGATGTGATGTCGTTGAGTCTGCGTCGTCGAGCGCTGTGCGGGGCCGCTGCCGCCTGCTCGCTAGCGACCGGCTTCAGTGGCCAGCCCCCTGTAAGTGACGCTAGCGGGTGTTGGAAAGTGAGCCTTGTCGGCGGCTGTAGTGTACGAGTGCCTGTGCTGTAGGCAGATGCTGGGAGAGATGGGATCGGGTCACGGCCCGTGTTTGGCTGAAACCGCGTGCCCACGGCTTGGTAGCGGACGTCTTTTTTTTTTCTGGCTCGTGTTGGCCAAATCCTATTGATTCCTTCGAGTAGGTTTCTTTGGGCTTTTAGAAAGAGGGCGATGAATCATGGTAACACCGCATCATGCTTTGGTAAGCGGCTGCTGAGGTCTTATTCGTTCGCTCACAAAGTATGTGCAGCCGCGATTAGTACAAGGTTGGAGTGCAAGGCATTCTCCGGCTGCTTCTGCCTTGGTACTGTATGTAAGGTAGCTACTAGGCCTAGAAACTCCAGCTCGACAACATAAAGGATTGATGATTGGCAGGACAATGAGCTGGAACAAGACGGCGAAAAGGGAAAAGAAGAAGATAAAGAAGGAGATAAAGAAGAACACCACATCCTTCTGTATTTAGATAATCCGAGTCAGCAACTACAAATTATCGGCGGCTTTGCAGCCCTACTAGTACATACAGCTCTAGGCTTGCAGCAAAACTCCGCCAGCTCAGACAAGCATCCATACTGTAACTCCGGTACCTCAGGGTAGGTACATTTAATTAGGTAGTGCTATATATGAGGCCCAATCACTTTCAAGAGTCCGCGAGCGGGGGTTGCCAATCGCCGGAGACTTGCGAGATCGGATCGGCCTTGTTAGAGACAGGATTTGAAAAAAGAGATTCAGTCTTGTTCCTGCTGCGGATTTCTGCTTCGTCCCAGCCACACCCGATTCGCTCTCGCTCCATCTGCATGGCTGGCGGCGGAGTTACCAACAGTCAGAATAACCTAGGCCAGGGGGGGGGGGGGCATTAAGGTCTGGGTGCTGAAGAGAAGAAGAGCTCTCCCCATTTTTTCCATTCTGGGAAAAGAAACGCATGATGCGGCCGGACATAATCATTTCGAATTGCTAGAAACCGAAGCAAAGAGGTCGCCCCTACAGTGCTTAGAGTCGAGACATGTAAAAACAAACCCAGCAAGTGTCTCCCAAGTTTTAGACGCCGTCTTCAATGTGTTGCTCGGCGGTAACCCGTCTTCATAAACGCTCCAAAAATGTTCCATTGCTTAACAAACAAGAAAATCGTCATCTATAATCGGGGAAGGTCAACATCTGCGGCGGATGATCGTCGTCTTTGGCGCATCATGGGAGGCATCTGCTCCCGCGGCGCCGTGTCCGATCCCATCGACGTGGGCCTTGTTGTTCCACTTGATGTTGGTCGTGCGTGGCCCTCTTCACGAGCGCGGCCTAGGAGGTAATTGACTTGCATTCGAAGCATATTGTTGTTGTTCCGTAGCTCGGCAACCTCTTCCCGAACGGGCATGATCTGGTTAACCATCCACATGCTCTGCCGGGCTTCGAGATGGCTCATATTGTGGTGGACTTCTTCGAATCCGGCATCCAGGTCTTGCATCGCTCTGGAATCTCTGTATCCTGGTTCGCCCGGGCGCTTGCTTGGCCCAGCAACCAGATCGAGACGCCGGCTCATTTCTTCCTGCTTGGCCCGCAGATGACGGAGCTGGCTTCCCAAGCTGCCATATGTTTCTATGAGCTCACGTTGGCTGCGAATGATGGCGCCGGATGGTGAATCTGGATGGAAAGGGCAGGAAAGAGCATGAAGTTCTTGGTGTGCCCGAACAACCCTCACTGGACAGCCAGCACTTTGGAAGCGGCACCCCACTTCAATGGCATCGCAGTCCAGGTTTCGATGGCCGTCCTCCTGCTCGCGAAGAATGAGCATCCAGCAGCCCGCGCACCGCGTCTTGCTCTTGGGGCACTGCAGCAGATGGATATCACGATCAGCGTCCTCGATGATGGCGTCGCAGAACATGCAGCTACTCTCTTGGTGCTGGCACTTGTCGTCTGTCGCCTTGTAGCGGATGGTCTTTGAGCATTCGGCATCCGGACAAGGATATTCTCGAAAACTGCACTCCATGGTTGCGTGGCGCTCCACCACCTCTCTTCTCATTTCCTCCTCACAGCCTCTACCGTGATGAGGGCATTTAACAATCAGATTATTAAGCTGCGTTCGAATCAGTCGTATGGAGCTGGAGCAGTCTGTCCACAGCAGAGGCTCCCTGTCGATGGGACAGGCGCCGCCCGCGGGGCTCGACGCCATGCTTCGGCGTAGGCATCGATAGCAAAACGTATGGTCGCACGGGGTCGTCACAGGGTCGACGAGGGGGTCATGGCAGATGGGACACAGTAGATTCGGGTCAGGGTCGGTGACGTAGGTGAGCGCATACATGTCGAGGATGGCATTGCTGCCGTAGCGTCTTGGGATATCTAGGGAGGACAGGTGCGGCTTGATCCGCGGCCCTGGGTTGGGCGTTCTCGTGGCGTAGTATTGCGAGTGTATGCCGGCGTATTGAGATTGCATGCCGGCATCGAGCATGGGCGTCTGGCTTGGGGGATCGGAGGTGACTGAGTACACGTCGGGCGAGTATCGGCCATTGTTGATGAGTCCCTCGACGGCATGCGGCAGCTGGTTCCGGTGCGAAATGCGTCGCGCATGCGTCTGGCGGTCTCGAAGATCCTCGTCGCTCGAATCGGACATGGTCACCGGCGGTGGCCAGCCAAGGTCCGACGCCATGGCGATGTCGAGGTGCGTCTGTGTGCTGGGGAGTGATGGGGGTCCAAACGGAATATAGTCGTCTTCATCTCGTCGCCGCCGCTGGGACGCCGAGGACATGCTGGCAGCCAGGCAAAGCGAGGCTAGGCTGGAGCTGGCTGGCTGGCTGGGGCTGGAGCTGGCTGGATGGAGCTGGATGGAGCTGGCTGGAGCTGAATCTCGCGCTGATGTGCTTGTGCCGGTGCTGGTGCTTGGATCCGCAGAGCACAGACGGGCAGACGGACAGGCAGAGAGACAGTCAGTCGGTCGAGGAGCGGCGAGGCGAGGCGAATGGATGGAGTTTTGGGAGTCAGGCAACGGCACTGTGCATGAGGCCAGACAGAAGCCCCTCAGGCATGAGAATCGATCAAGGCTCCCCTGTAACGAGCATCTGGCAAGGGCGATGCGATGCTCCTCCAGTCGAGCTGGTGGTTTGGATGGAGCCAGATCAGCCGAGGGCGATTTCCGGTCACGATAAGATTTAAGAGGGTCGGGTACCTGCTAGTCGTGCCTAGCGGTTTCCAAAGGGCCAAGGCCGTCACTGCATGTGTTTACATGTACCTACAGTACACGGCGGTTGCTTTGTTTAGGTTGTTTAGAGGCGGTGGCGAGTCGGCGGGGTAAATAATTTACCGCAGGGGGCCGCAAACATTGGCACAGCCCGGCTTGTCACGTTGCACAACAACAAGGCGAATGGATTACGTGGGATCGGGTGCGAATTGATTAGTCGTGGTGGTTGTTGTTCACAATGTTGAGACCAGCGGTACTTCTAGCTGTTATAGGTACTATACATGCACATGTACGAGGTGCCATTGGATGGTGGAAGCGACGCTGGGAATGCGCCATGTGCAGGTACCGGCAGTTTCGACTGTGTGCAACCATCCACCAATAAATCCTTCACCCAACAACAAAACTTCTACTCATAATGGTGCATGGGTACCCCTGATTTGATTTGCACGGTACCTAGATACACAAATACATTCATCCACAGGTAGGTACCTATACTCAAGTCCCGTTGCAAAGGGCTGCTACACGTGAGGTACTAAGGTAGTTACAACTTACGACAGAGACAAGAATCATGAGAGAGTTACATACGAGGTTGGCTGTTGGTGGCTTGGATAAACCAAAGTCTGTGAGTGTAAATAGAAGTGCCTACGAACTATATCCCATCTGTACCTGGCAGATTCAGAATTCTCTCAGCAAGTCTGATGAACAAATACGCGATTGCGCGGTGGCTATTAGGTGGTACCTAACATGCGTACATGTAGGTACATGTAGTCAAGGTTCTCCATCTGCTTCTTGGCTCACCACCCTCGATATACCGTAGTTTTTGTTCGGTGGGCCCAAGGTGTATCATATGCCATCTTCTTCTGGAGTCACGTAGCCCAGTGGTTTAATGGCCGTCTTTTCTTGATGATGGCCCGACTTGAAGCTTGTTGTATAGGGGCAACCTGAATATTGATGTTTCGCATTGATATCTGTTTGAGGATTCTAAGAAATTTATTGACCATGAGGCATGCCTGCTGTATCAATTCTCTCAATCCTTCTGCTCCCAATATAATGGCCATCGGCTACAATATGCAGTTTGCTTTTGGTATAGCAATAACCAAACCGTCTAGTAAATGTAGTAGATGTAGTAGATGTAGTAGATGTAGTAGATGTAGTAGATATAAAAATATTATTAAGTACCTGTCTCTAGAATATTATTTACTCCCTACCTTTAATTTTCTAGGAATATGAGAGAATGTAAGAATAATAGAAAGGTAGAGGAATCCTCAAGCGATAAGATTCTAACTGCTGTAGCTTAGTGAAGTACTGCATTGATTCTACCGCGGCTGTTGGACTAAGGAACATTTCGATATGAAAGAGTCATTGGAAGATGTAGTCCTTGTGCCCGAAAACATCGCCTCATTTCAGTACAAATACACACATCCAGCCATTAGGGCCTTGAGAGTATCCAAGTACAAGTGGAATGGCTCGTCTTCATGTTGCTTGAGTGTGACCCCCTTGAGTTATTCAATACTCGTAAGAACCCTTGAAAGTCTAATCTTACAGCTGAGAGCTGAGAGCTAAAAACTCAATGGAAAATTTTACCCTCTTGTATTGCTTGTCCTTTTCCTTTTGTTTCTATTGGAAGGGTTTCCATTGGAAGGACTTGGATTGGGAGGACTTGGATTGGGAGGACTTGGATTGGGAGGATCTATATTTGTTCGAACTATCAGAGCGGAAAGCCGATCGCGAAAGGTAAGAGCAGGCTCAAACGGGATCGTGAAAACCTGAATGGTGATGGGCGCCCAGGGTGGTGGAGCGACAGTGGGAGATGTGAACATATCCAACAAAGACGACGGGAGCTCGGCCTTGAAGAGGTGCATGCATTCTGCAGACTCGGACGAGGTCAAAACGTACGACTACATCATTTTCTTAGTCTATGCCATGTTCATTCTCTTCGTCATAGACGTACCGGATATACCGTCAACGTAGGTAGGAGTTCGGGTCTTTCTGAATCCACATGGCTCCACGTGTATTGCGCAAAAGCAATCATCAGTGCCGCAATGTATGGATCCTTCAATGGGTTTGCCGGGCGAATCTTTTTCAATTGATGACGGATTAATGCCTGCATAGGAAGGTTGCTAGGGCTGCATCTCGGAAGATGTACTACATCTTCTCCAAGACCTTCGAGGAATTCATGATCGATATATGCAGCAACCGGATAGTTGTTTAATGCATCGACGCAGCCTTGATGGAACATGTAATAGCAGTAAACGAACGTGGCAGGATAGTGCTTTATAGTAATCTCAAATTCGCGCCTATCATCGATCAAGAATTAGTTGCTATTCGATACGACCAAGGTAGCTCTCAAGAACAATTCTGAAGGGCGAGTACCTACCCATCCCCGAATGCAAATGGGCCTTGCCACCTTTCGATCAAATTACGAACGCAGTCCACGCGCTCGGAATAGTCATGGTACTTCTCATAATAATCATTGATGAGAGTTGCCCCAGCGCGTTTGCCGGTATACTTTGGGGGGCCTGGTGGCGGCGCAGGAGACGGTTCGCTGAAGGAGATGCGTAGAAGCTCAAGCTGACGGTTGGTCCAGCGAGGTGGATCGACAAGGATCCTTTCTCTGCAATACCGGCGAGCAATTCCGTAAAGGGACAAGGCATCTGGAGGAGATGAAGGCCATGGTGGTGGTGGTGGCGGCGGCGACGCTGCTGAATCGGTGCCATCGGTGCCCTGCCGTGAGTTGGACATGTCCATGTCGTGAGAGGTTCAAAATATTGGCATGGATGTTGATTCGGGCGTTTTGTGCCAAAAGCCAACTGTGGACGTTTTATGTAGAACCGAATTGAAGTTCAATGTACGGAGTAGTGGGGGTTTGACGGTTAGTAATCAGTGGCTTCACTGGGCTGACCTAGGTAAAGCACCTAACGTTGTAGGTACATGTACCTGTAAATGGATTGCCCGACGCGCAATCACCAGCGGCTCTGCTTCGTGATGGCGTCTGGTGCCATTCCCGGTGAGATTCTTCCTCGAGTGAATTATGTCATGATAATGGATCGTGAGTTGCATTTCGGCATGTTAGACCCTTGCCATGAGCGCATTCGTATGTTACCTGTCGGCCTTCTTCTTCAGATGCAACCCCGGGTAACTAAATGCAGGCGCCATTGTTCGACTCACCCCCTTGCATTGTCTCAGTCGTCGGTTGGACACAAACCCGTCGTCCTGCTAGCATAGATATACCTACCTAGCCTCGGTGCCTATGTAATGCAAGGGAAACAGAGTGTTTGGATTCGAGAGCTTTCAAGCGTTCAGGTAGATGCCGAACTGGCCCTGATAATTTTCTGCTGGGAATACGGAATATCATGGAGCTAACCATCTAAATGAAGACCCTCTGCTCTCTTCCAAGTTTGCAAAATGTAACCGAAATCAACTGTCTCGATGGCATGTCCCATCTTGTTTTCTTTTAAACATTCAGCACATGTCTACCCTACATGTAGAACATTGTCAGAATATCGCCATCAACAACATAAGCTCGTTGGCGTCCAAGGCCACACCTTTGAGCCCCCCCCCCCCCCCGATCAAGCCGCAAGTTAATCTCGACAAATGGCTTCAAGACATCAGATCGTGCGAGCCTTAACCGCCGCAAGCTCAATCACATTGTGGAAAAAAAAGGTTGACACAATCTCACCACACCCACCACAGGATCGCTCAGCAGCTCCTCGCCTCGGAGCGAACGGCAAACGGCAGAGCTACATACATCTGACCCCAAAACATCTCCGGCCTAAACCCCGTGGAAACCCAACATCAGGGCAAACTGAGAATGGACAGTTGATTCCATCATCCCGTTGGAAAAGTGGCCAGTGGACTGGGCGCCCTCCGGCATGATGTGGCTTCATGTTCTCCATTGTAAGCATTACACCCGTTCTGTTGGCAAACTGAATGCCTAGCACCGGCTAACCAGCCACCCAGTCCATTTTACTTGTTTGGTTGTGCCTCTTATCTTCATAATGGCCAAACTTTGTTGAAGCCAAGCATTTTCTTGGGAAGCGGCTGCTTCGGCACTGTGTGGTGAGGTGGTGGATCGATGCCCGAGAAGTTGAGAACTGTTGCTTTCATATATAGAAGCCGAAGGAGCTCCTGTTCTTCTTCTCTTCCTTCACCTTTCCTCTCTCCTCAAGATTGATCTACAGTCACATTTACACCGTTTTTAAAAATTAACTCTCGAAACATCTTTACAATGGCGCTTGGAGCCAATCTCACCAACACAGCTCTGCGAGCGGCCTCTCTATTCTGCTACGTCATGACATGGATTTCCGCCATCATCGTCACTGGTATAGTGGGCAACTTCTTGGAGCGATTCTCGAACCGGGGCGTTGATATCGTGTACATGGAAGTCATTGTTTGTCTCTCGTTTTCCCCCGGCTTGTGATCCTTGTATCTAACATGTGTGCGTCCAGGCTGTCATCACCATGGTTGTGTACCTCGTTGGAATGATTTTGCCATGCTTACCCAAGTATGGCGGCATCATGGCGCCCATGCATCTCATCTTCAGCTATCTCTGGCTCACGGCCTTCATCTTTGCCGCTCAGGATTGGAGCCACCATCGATGCAGAAATTCGTTCCCTCGATCTGGGCTCTGTAGCCGGAAGCATGCCATTGAAGCATTCAACTTCCTTGCCTTGTAAGTGAACAAAGCCCCCCTTTCCTCTCTCTGAATATCTCTCGTCTAACACAGTTAGCTTCTTCATCTTGTGCAACCTCATCATCGAGGCATTCCTCTTCAGAGCTCATCGACGTAATCTGGACAACACCACCTCTCACCATGTCACCAAAGAGCGACCAGCTTCTGGTGTTTCTGGCGTGTCTGGAGAAACTGGCACCACTGCACCGCCGCCCGTGGCCGCACCCGTCAACAACGGCACCACTGCTGTCTAATCTACGACAAGACTTGAATGGAATTTGTAGACCTCTCTAGTTTTGATACCCACGTGTGTGAGAGGCACGAGTGTTTGTTTCCCTTTTTTTCACAGTCTGGAGATACCACAAAGACAAAGATTGGCTCTTCAAATTTCCCAAGAAACAAGCAAAAAAACCAAGGCTTCGTCGAGAGCACCTGAACCGTAATTTCTCGTCAAGCTACATCACTTGTTTAATCTGATCGGCATAATAATCGTGTACCTCAAAACAATGAATAATACGTAGTGAGTAATTTGAAAATAAATAAAACAAAATCTTGGCATCATCCGTCATCATCGGTGCAGAAAAGTGGCGGCGGTGTGCTCATGTCATGTCAGAACTCTGACGTTTGGCACGACTAGCTGCAGCTCATCCGGAAGCTCAGCTCCAACGATTTCCCACTTGCCACACAGTAGAAAGAGCAACTGTATGAAGCTCAAGGGTATCAAGGTTGTAGCCCAAGCCCAGTCAGGCTACTCTGCAGGCTCTTCAAGACGCTTCTTGATGCGCCCTCCGAAACTGCCGGGCCTGCTCTGAGCTGACAGCAATGGCGCACAGTTCGATCCAAAGCGCCATTGACGTGATGTTTACCGTCGCCTCACCTGAGATGTCCAGAGTTTGGATTATCCACTGTTGCGGGCGGTTTAGTGGAAAAAAAAAAGTTGGTTCGCCTATTGACTCCAATCCCTGGGTAGTCGGCCGACAGAATTCACCTATGAAATGACTGCAGTGAGATTGGAGAAAAGGTTGTCTGGACAGAGGGAGAGAATGGTTTGCGGCATCCCGCCTCTCCGTCTGCCTCAGTTCAAGTCCAAGTTCTCAGAATCTGTTACCTGATAGCGCTGGACTGCCAATTCATCTCTAGTGCACCGAGCTTGCCGTTGTCTCAGACCAGTCGGGGAATATTCAACCAACCCCATCACCTGATCCCTTTCCGGAGAAGCTATCACGAGGTTGACGAGGTTGAGCTTCGTGGCTAACCGCCAAGGTTATTTAGGGCGCCATGCCGCAACGGGTAGTTCGCTCGTTAGTCACCCTTTGCCTCAACACCATCCATGACATCGCACGGCAAAGAAGCCACCGTTGTTGAGTAAACGCATGGTGGCTTGCGTCCGCCATCAGCTATTGGCCACAGCCGGATCATGGAGCTGTGCGCAAGATGCAGCTCCATCACCCTCGGCGCTCTGAGGCACGACTTGCCTGCCCGCCTGGCGTCTCGATCGGGGGCCAAGCAGGGCATGGTGTTGCGTGAAGATGGCTCTACCCTGGCCCGGTCGGCAATCTGTTGCCGATTGTGTGCCCTCATTCAAGAGGCCCTCTTGAGCAGCCTCCAAGGCTCCGTCAGCCAGGACGATCCACAGGCGATGCTTTCGTTAGCCCCGGATGCTGTCGTTCTCGAGCCGAAATCAGACTCCCAGGGATCGACGTTTCCTGACCCTCCAACCGGGGGCTCGCATCTGACGGGGTTCAATGTCACTGCAACCGAGTCACCCACTGGACAGCTGCTACAGGCCAAGATCCGGCTCTACACACACGGACAACGTATGTGGGCTTGCGGCCAGATGTTGAGCATGATTGACTTACAGCTATAGATAGACAAGGGCCCACATTGCCGCCATGATATTGTAGGCAGGCCACAGCTGCAAGGGCCAGCGTGTGATGAAGCATTTTCGTTGCTCGAGAGATGGATAGAGGCATGTAAAAGAGATCATGCGTGCTGCTGCGAAACATTATCAGGGAGCGTCATTGATGAGTCTCAGCTTCCACAGCTACCAAGCAGGGTCATTCAGGTTTCTGAGAGCAGCGTCAGACTGCTGCCGTCAGAAGGCCGACGTGCAAGATATGCATCCTTGAGCCATTGCTGGGGCTCTTCTGGGAGGCCGCCCTTGAAGACAACTCAGGCAAACCTCCAGAAGCATCTTCAAGACATTCCCTGGGCTTCGATTCCAAAGACGTTCCAAGACGCCATAACCGTTGCTCGCAGTATAGGCCTCGCCTATGTCTGGATCGATTCGCTCTGCATTGTGCAAGATGACCACCAGGACTGGTTGAAGGAATCAAAGCGCATGGGCTCTATATACGAGCAGGCTGAAGTCACCATCGCCGCGTCTCATACCCCGGGCTGTTGGGAAGGATTCTTCTTCCCTCGCCATCCACCGCCTCCCTCTGTAGAGATTCCCAGCTTCTTCTCTCAGGGCAGCAATGTACCTGATGCGCCCAGGATACAGGTCTTCGCCACTGTCCGGCGGGATACGGCGGCCAACACCTTTCCAGAATTTGGTACGCTCAACAGCCGCGCCTGGGCCACTCAGGAATGGCTCCTGTCTAGGCGCATAGTCTTCTTCACCAAGGGAACCATCATCTGGTCGTGCAAAGCCATCACGCAGCGCGAGACGGGCGAGAGATGCTATAGTATATCACGGAACACACGATGGAAGAACATCATAGAGCAGTACAGCGATCGCCAGTTGACCTATGCAACGGACAGGCTGATTGCGCTCGAGGGCCTGCGAATGGAGCTGGGGAAGAAGATTGCGTGTGAATATGCCTTTGGTGTCTGGAAGGAGTCTCTTCCCAACCAATTGCTCTGGCAAGTGACCAAGAGGATAGACGGAGCAGCCATTTCAGATCCTCTCAAGTTGCCGACCTGGACATGGGCACACGTTCCGTGCGGCGTGCGATTTTTGGCCATTGACAGAGCCAAGAATCTCTGTAGCTCGATCGCTCTTGAGGACGGCAACCCGAGGCGAATGAGTCTCCAAGCACGAGCGAAGCGCATTTCGGCCGTCACAACAGTCTTGGGCTCTAAGCAAGGGGATGCCGTTATCGAGGCCATCTACGCGGATATCAACACATCTCATGCCAAGTTGACCAGCTCCATGGCCAAATTCATACCGGCCCAAGATGGCTCTCCCATTGGATGGACCGTCTTCGATCTCGCCTCGGAAGATGTCAGCTCTGGAGAAATCCTGGCCGTCGCTCTCATGGGCAGCATGAGCCGCCGAGACGAGGAAGCCGAGCGACGCCTTGGGAAGACCGTCTCAAAGAAGCTTCGACACTACTGGGTGCTGATGATACGGCAAAGGAGTGATGGTAGATATTATAGAATAGGAGTAGGGAAGACATATGGACAAGAGTGGTGGCAAGATGCCGCTGTTGGGACTTTTGATTTGGTATAGATGATTCCAGCAAGGTGCAGATGAAGGGTCAAATCTGGAATACGGTGTTGATCCAGGCTATTTATTGTTCCTTACCTCTGCGGTTCGATGTCATGTATGAATGGATGATATGATTTACTGCAGAATTAATCTGAAAAGTGGAAATACCGACTCCGTAGATTCACATGCTCTTGAAGAAGCTGATGTAATCAATATCCATGCGTCATTGATGGAACTCTGCAGCATCGTGGAGCTTCTTGTCCACTGCAAAAGACCCCGCCATGAAGCTGCAGTCGCTGCAAGCTCAGGGGGTTGAAAAAGGTTGATGCCTTGCGGCCTCACGGGCAGCCGCGCCCGCTGATTGGCCGGCGTGCTAGTCTAGCGAGTCTAGCACTCAACAACAGGGCCAGCATACGGACACCTATTCGCCAGAGCTGGTGCACAAGAGCCGACAATCGTCACCTCCCAACAAGGAGATTTCAACCAAGGCGACGAGATACGCGGCGGAACAGGCTGCAGAGAAGCGAGGCCTCACCAAACGACACACGCTGCGGCTTTTGCGTCCCTCGGAGTGCTCAAGGCGCGTGGAGCTCTCCGCATCGCCCCTCTCAAGCCCAGCCGGGAAGCTCTCCTCTTGCGCAAACCAGGCCCTCTCGATGAACCCTCGCAGTTGAATTTGGCGTGCCGGAATGGGCTCGAATGTTGGCAACGGCATTGGCGGAATGGATCTAAGCGGCGTAATGCAGGGCAATGGCTCTAACCAGCCCCAGGCCACCGAATACACGCTCCAGGGCGTGATGCGTTTTCTGCAGACGGAGTGGCACCGACACGAACGCGACCGAAATGCCTGGGAGATTGAGAAGCAAGAGATGAAGGGGAGGATCGCCAACCTCGAGGGGCAGGCGAGGAGAGCAGACGCCACGCAAAAGGCGCTGAAGAAATACGTGTCCATCCTGGAGCGCAAGATCAAGGACCAGGCCGCGCAGCTCAAGGGCACCGCTGTGGCAGACGACGCCGACTTGGCAAAGAAGGATCGCGCCGCCAAGATCCAGGAGAAGCTGCAATGTGCGACTTGCCTTTTTGTTTCCCCTTGGGTTTGACTGTTGCTGACCTGCAGAACCAGCCTCATCGGAGAGCCAACCCGTCCCAGGCGTCGAAGGCGTCGAGGTCGAGCGAACCGACGACGAAACGCAACGAACGGAGCTCAAGACATTCCTGGATCAGTGCCAGTCTGAATTCATGTATCTCATGATCACCCCGGCGAACCCTCTACCACCGCGCGAGTCCCCTCCGCTGCCGATTCTGGAAGATTTACGAGAGGCCGAGGCGTTTGGCATGCCCGGCGCGCAGCTCATGGAGCGTCAATACCAGATTCCTATGCGGCAGGGCCCAAACCACATGCAAGACATGAACTCAAGACAGCACCAGGGCCCAAACTCTCTACCGCCGATGCAGCAGCCCCCATCCAAGTTTGCCCCCAACGCTCCTGATATGCAGCCTCAGATGGTGCGCTCCGTGAACGAGCATCAGCAGCAGTCCATTTTTCACAACCCCAACGAGTGGCAGCAGCAGCAACAGCAGCAGCAGCAGCCCATATCGGTGACAACGCGCCCCGTGGAAGATGGCATGCCGCGCTCCAACCATTCAAACGAAACCCTGGGCGGGATAGAGGAGTCTGTAGAGCTGCGAGAGAAGCCGCCTGCTGCTCCAGACCCTGAAGGCTGGGAGTTTCCTGACGGCTCATTCTCAGAGCCCGCAACTGGTCACCCACCGTCACAAACATCCTCTTACCGATCCGATACCGACGCTTTCCCCAACGCAGACTACCTGTCAAAGTCCCCGAGCCGGGGTCCAGGGACCCATCGAAGAAAGAGCTCCATGTCCAAGAGGCGTGGCAGTGATCACGACATAGGCGCAAGCCAAAAGGCCGAGAGCGCAAGCTTCAAGCTACGATTTGGGCTACGGGGTCACCTCAACACCGTTCGGACTGTCATCTTCTCCGGTGGCGGCAGCCCTGGCGAGCCTGAGATTTGCACTGCCGGCGATGACGGCATGATTAAACGATTTCACATCCCGCGGCTGGATGGTAACGCTGCGGCCTCAAACAATGCGGCTTCGGATCTGGACGTAACCGCAAACTTTACCCACCGCGGCCATAATGGAGCTGTTTTGTCGCTCGCGGCATGGTCTCCCGCACCTAATTTCTCTACCGGAGGCCGCGCTCAGGGTGATGGCTGGATTTTCTCCGGAGGCCAAGATTCTACGATTCGGGTCTGGGAGCGTGGTAGGGTCGATCCCAAGGCAACGCTGGAGGGACATACAGATGCTGTCTGGGCAATCTGCGTCCTGCCCACAACACTGGGCTCGGTCTTTGGCAGCTCCAGCAACTACGGAGCTCCCGACCGCATACTGCTCGTCTCCGGCGCGGCTGATGGAACTGTACGACTCTGGTCGGTCAGCGCACCCCCTCAGCTGAGCTCGCCGCAGCCTGGGTCAACCCGAGCCGCATCAGGACGCGGAGGACGCGTGCGCGGCAACTCAATGAGCTCTGGCAGCGGCTTCTCCAACTCTCCCCAACCCACCGTGGCTTCCAACTCCCCCTTCAACCACACTCTCGTCCACGTCTTATCCAGGCAAGATGGATCCAAGGCGAGCCCGACCTGCATCACGCCGCTCGGAAGCTCGGGTGAAACGTTTGTCGTCTCGTATTCGGATGCCGCCGTCCTGGTGTACGATACAAAGACTGGCGAGCAGGTTGGTTACATGGACAGCCTGGAGACGTACGACGGCTCGATCAAGACGAGCGTCAATGCGGTGGTGGCCACTACACTCGGGCTGGACCAAGGCAACCAGCATCACGGAACCAACATCGGCGGAGAGGAGGACCCTGCCACGGGAGGACCAACAGGCGGACGGTCCATGGCTGGCTCTGGCGTGGAAGGCACCATTATTTCTGGCCACGAGGATCGCTTTGTACGGTTCTTTGATGCCAATAGCGGTATGTTGCACCTTGGCCTCTCTACATGACAAACGAAGAAGGGAAAGAAAGCTAACATGTCTCACAGGTCAATGCACATACAACATGCTGGCCCATCCTGACGCCATCTCTAGCCTATCGCTCAGCCCAGACGGGCGCGAGCTGGTGAGCGCCGGCCACGACGCCTCGCTCCGGTTCTGGAGCCTGGAGAAGAGGTCATGTATTCAAGAAATCACAAGCCATCGGGTAATGCGGGGCGAGGGAATTTGCACGTGCGTATGGAGTCAGGACGGCAAGTGGGTGGTTAGCGGAGGAGGCGACGGCATTGTCAAGGTGTTTGCACGATAGTGGCGATGGCATAAACAATGGGTTTTTCGTTTTTTTTTTTCATCTTGTGTGTTTTTCTTTCTTCTTCTTTTCTCAGAACGAGTGATGATGGTGATGATGAATAGAATGATGGACCAAGGGAATGGTTGGTAAGATGTTCTGGGAGGAATCTGTGTTTTCTCAGGGTGAGGGTGAGGGTGAGGGTGAGGGTGAGGGTGAGGGTGAGGGTGAGGGTGTATAAATGTGTAGTGTGTACATGTGTTGAGGCTCGTCGATACCCGGCAACATGATGACTGTGCGCCAACGGCCATTGCTTTCCGCTGATTTCTGCTTGATGAACACTGCCCTGCTTGTTGTGTCGTATACTGACTGTTTGCATGTCCATCGTGAAATGGCGTGGTGATGTCGCGTTCTACGTTCAAGGTGAAAAAGTCGAAAAGGCAGGCCATGAAGTATATAGAATAAAATAAGCACATCGACTCCAAAGCAAGATCCGCTACAACAGGCGCGCAACGCCTGAAATCTTCCGTAGTATAGTGGTCAGTATGCAAGCTTGTCACGCTTGAGACCCGGGTTCAATTCCCGGCGGGAGAGATCCGCCAAACCTCCAAGAGGTTGTTTTTTTGGTCTTTTTTTTTCTTCACATCTATATAAAACAGATGGCTACCTCGGACTTTTCTTCTCCGTTACTGCAGCTGCTCTTTCATATTTCCTTGCATCTTTTTCTTCCTTTTCTGCACAAACGCTTCCCGCTCGTCTCGCTTACGACGCGCATACCGCTACCCAACGAAATGCCGGGCCGATCGGCATTTTCCACCCGATGGCTGGCGTGGGCGCTGCGGCAGGTGGATGCTCCCGGGAAATACGGCATGGAGTTACAGGCATCCAGTGGCCGATTCCGACCAGCTTTCTCTGCTATTGTAGATACGCGTTCAGGCTGTGGAGAGGAGCAGCAGCGATAGAGGACGGCGAGCCGGTTCTAAGATGCCTTCCAATGCACAACTGGGGGGGGGGTCGCGTGTGGGGTTTCATAATACAGGTATGTAGCCATCGTGGACGCTTGTCCCATGTACCTGACACAGTCCGGCACGGATTTGCCATCGGGATGTGGTGCGACATGGGACAATGCGGGAAACAGGTGAGATGAGATGAGGGCGAGGGATGCGGTGATTGGGGCGCCAGCGGATGGATGGAATGCGAATGCACGGCTGGGCCATGACGAATACTTGCGCTTTTCGCAGCCAGTCATGAGCCCGAGCCAAGAATACCAAGAAGGGGGAAGCGGATTAGTGAGGTGATTTTTGACAAATTGGCTGTTTGTGTCGCGTGCCCGTTGACTCTTGTGGTGCTCCGTACTAGAGGATAAAAGGGAAATGATGTTCCTCTCCTTAAACAGTTGAACCTTGTATCAGGGGGGGATGGAGGGTTTGTGTTAATGAAAGGAGATGGGATTTGCGCCCAAGCTCAAGCGCAGCGACGACCGCCATACTATACAAGTAAGGTACTAACACCTCCAGCACCCTATACATGGTACATTCAGGATTCGCGGAACGCCCTTTGCTGCAGCAGGTGCTGGGAACCTGCCTGCTCGTTTGAGGACATGTTTGCCGGGATTGATTGGACAGGAAGCGTCTAGCGGCGAGGCGGCTTGCAGCAATGACGCAGGGTAGTGGGATGAGGGAAAGCGCACACGAGTGGTTGCCAGGAGGGGCTTAGCGCGATGTGTTTTGGGGGGGGAGGATGAATGTGGGATGGGAATTGATTTGTCTGGGGGAAGGAGCTGAGAAACTCTGGAAAGTGCGGACTGATGGATCGAGGCAAGATAAGATACTGTACAAGGAGAGAAAAAAAAGAGAGAGGACATCTACAGCTGTGATACTGTGCAAATACTGTGTGATTCCTACATGTTCGTCTCTTGGTAAGAAACATGTGGAATCTCTCTCGCAATTCCACATTATACATCCATCCAGCAATGCCACACACACTCTCTTCTCTCCGGACTTTACTTACTTTACATGTCTTGGCCTATGTCTCCATCGCTCCACCGGCATGACCCTCGCCCGTCTGTTTCAACCAGCGGCCTGCATTAGCGTGCTGATACCACTCCAGCACTTGCTCCAAGCACGGGTGCAAAGGCAACGAGGCACGGAAACCAAAAAGCAAAGAGGCTAGTTGATCCGAATCATCGGTTGGGCGTGGCGATTACGCAGCCCTGGTCCGGGGCGTGTCTTGTCTTGTTTGCGTCTCGCGGGAACGACGACGAAGGGGAGGGGGGGACAAAGGCGAAACTCGAGCCGCTTGGCCGCCGTCATTGTGCTGTCAGCCGCGTACACGTAACGGTTGGTTGACGGTTATGAAGACACGGAGCAGGGCGAAATGGTAAGAGGTGGAAGCAGAGAGGATGCTTGTTCTGCCGATTCGCTGTTGTTACATGCTGCAGATTTTGGTTTCTTTGCGAGGGCATCTAGGTATTCCTGCCTGCTGCTACCATCGCTAACCACATATTCTTTCTGCATCTTGTTGCTTTTCTTTTGACGACTATTATTATAAAAGAACAAATACAAGCAGCTTGGGTACGCCAATTCTGCCTGTCAACGCTCTTGGCAGGGCTGCTGCAGTTGCTGCTCATGCGCTCCCACAGCTGCACACGCCCACACTAAAAGCACTCGCCAAGTACACACACGCCCACCACATCCTTGCCCTTTCTTCACACCTTGGCCTTGTCTTCATCTCTCCCTCTCCCCTTTCTCGCCTCCTCTTCTTCCTTTTCCTCTTCATTCCAAGTATTTCTCCTTGTGTAACTAATAAAGCGGCTCTTGGACTTGTTCTCCTAGTTTCCGCTTTATTGATTTGATTGCTCTACTATTCCCCTTTGTCTTGCATTCCTATACTCGCTTGGAGCTCTTCTCCTTCAGAGCTTGGACGATCGATCTACCCACTTGAGACACATCCTTTTTGGACACAGGGCCCCCTTGGATCTACTCGTACTCGACGGGACCGGCAGCTCCATACATCTCCCTTGGACGATTCCAATCTGCAACTCAGCAATCCGAGATCCGAAGTGCAAGCTCAACCTCGACTTGTCGCCTCTGCACATCTTTTTCGCCGCCATGATACCCTCATCCTGGACCTCGATCCTCTTGGCCGCCTGTGCCTTGTCCACGGCACTCGCCTCGCCAACCACGCGCTTCCAACGCACAAGACGACTAACGCCAAAGTACTTTTCCGAGCCCGGCGGCAGTCTTGCGCTCAGCCACTATGACCAGCGCTACTTCAAGGGCGAGATGTCCTACGACGAGCACCGCGATGTGCTGCGGCACCTGATCCGCAGCTACCTGACGACCATGCACGAGCACGGCGTCGAGACTTGGCTGGCGCACGGCACGCTGCTGGGCTGGTGGTGGAACGGCCAGATCATGCCGTGGGACTACGACCTGGACGTGCAGGTGTCCAACAACACCATGACGTGGCTGGGCGAGGCCATGAACCGCACCGAGCACACGCACACCTTCAACGACGTCTCCAAGACGTACCTGCTCGACGTCAACCCGCACCACGTCGACTTGACCCGCGGCGACCCTTGCCGCTTCGGCAGCCCGCCTCCTTTTTCTTTTTCCTTTCCCCCCCATTCTTGCCATGATTCGATTTTTCCCCTGCTAATATTGATTTTTTTTCTTTCTCCTTTTAGTCATCGCTGGAACCGCGACATTAATGAATGGGTCAAGATGACCGACGACGAAATCAAGCAGCGCAGGGAGGCCGCCGAGCAGCGCAAGAGAGAAGAGCTCGAGAAGGGCCAAAACTAATGCTAGCCGTTTAGTGTTTTTTTTCCATATTCTTTTTTTTAAACCCATTTTTCCTTTTACGGGTATTTTTTCAAGATGGGGGGGAAAGGGTAAAGGGCGAAAAGCAACGGGCATTTCAGGCGTTTTTTTTCCTTTCCGAGACGGGGTGTTTACCTTTTTTTCGTTATATATATCCCTTGCCGTGTAATTGGTTTACTGTACATAGTTGGATAACCAGGCTTGGTTAATGAGTCATGTCTATTACATTCCGTGTGAGAATGGTGGGTTTGCCTTGCATCTACCTGTTGTGATGTTTGGATAGACTCATTGGCCCATGTGTGTGGGCTTTGTACATATACAAGGTACCTATATATAAACACATATAATCATGCCCATCAGATACAATACACCCACTCAATGCCATTATTCACCCGCTTCTTCAGCCAGCGCCACACTCTCCACCCAACTCTTCCACTCCCGCCATTCTTCCTCCTTACGCTCATCTTCATTCCCTCCCAGAGGCTCCGACCCCAAATCCATCAACGGCACCAAACTCGGCCGTCCATGCGCACACTGAAACGGCAACGCACATTTCGCAAGCCGTCGCACGAGCTGTTCGCACTCTTCAGTCGAGAGAGCATCGTTAAACATGATGGCACCTACACCACATTGTCAGCGAAGAGCCAAAGCAGACTAATACAAAAACAACAACATACTTCGACAGGCCCTCGAATTCAGCAACTCGATGATCCCTCTGGGACAGCCGTGGAAATTCGCCGTAGGAGGTTGATCTCGAGCCTGTCCAGCTGCTCCTCCGGCACTCTGCGGCCGTGGGAGTATGATGCCCTCGTCGTCGAGCATCCAAATCTCCGTGCGCATCAGTTCCACCAAAAGGCGTGGATCCGTACGACATCGCTCCAGGATGCTCGGGGGCAGAGCCGAGACGGCCACCGTGCATCCACCGCGCTCTTGTTTCGTCGAGGCTGCTTTTCGTAAAAGTTTATACACAATGCCCCATGCTTCGAGATGCTCTTGGTACCGCGACAGTAAATGGTACTCGCGCTCCGAGGTTTCAAATATGAGGGGTCGCTGGAGAGGCCCGACGACTGCCTTTAGGATTCCGTTGGCATCTGGTTTGAAGTAGCCCGCCATGAGTTCCTCCAGACGGCATCTCTCGTCTGCAGCATGCTGGTCGATCAACGCCAGGGCACACGAACTGCTCGGCTCTCGCCCGCTTGTCACGTTACGCGAGGGAAGCTTCAGTAATATGAACTTCTTATCGACTTGTCCAACGACCTGTGCTACCGCCAAGGCTGATCGCGACACGCGGCACTCGACGCCGATGGATGCTGTCTCGAATCTGAAATCTCCTTTATCCTCGTGGCAGCACCGACGCGAGCCGTGATTTGATACTGCATCACGTAATGGTTCTGGCGCTTCGTTGTTGATGCGCGTTGTACCGGGCTCAATTGGTTCAAAGACGGGGTTTTTCCATGACTTGAGGAGGTTTTGCAACCATTCGCTTGGTTCTTTCTTCTCAGTCGCCTTTCCCCTCTCTTTTAGTGCCTCGTCTCTGAATTCCGGCTCGCTCACTTTTGAACGCTTCACCTTTTCACTCGACAAGTCTTCTGCCACCCGCTTAGGGCGTTCAGAAACCGCCAAGGGGCCTGCTTTGGGTGTATCTTGAGACCCAACTCCTACCCGCTTTCCACCCGTTGCTCCTGGGCTGAGAGGGGCTGAAACGTCAAAGGGTTTGCGGAGCAGTTTGCCTCTCTCACCAATCAGCCGATTCGTCATCATGATTTCCGAGTTGGTTGGCCCCGTGTCATGCCTCGGCAGCACTTCTTTTTCTGACCTGCGTTCTGTCCGTAGGCCAACCTTCATCCTATTCCATCCGTCAAAAAGACAATCTGAAAGGGACGATGCTGGATCAGACGGTAAAACTTGCGACGGCGAAGCCTGTGAAGCTGCCGTTGAGGATTGACGCCCCTCGGTAGCCCGGGTTGTGCCACGGTGTGGAGCGGTTGAGAATACAGACTTGTCTGAGGATGCCGGTATCTTTTTGGGGCGCATGAGGTGCTTCTTCAGGAAGCTATAAATGACTACCCTCAGCAAACCTATAATTCTTTCAAGATCCCCACGTGAATGGCTAGAAACGGCATCAACGTCAAATAAATCTTCGGTCCCATTGAGTGTGATTCGAAGATAGAACATGGGCCATCGGTCCACCCCTTTGCCTTTCCTTCGATTTGGGCCAGCCCCATTATTGGACATGCCATCTTGGTGCTCAGGGATGCCAAAATCCGAAGACGCAAACATTTTGTTCACCTCTTCGTACAGAAAATTGCTTCCATACTCGTTGGAGACCGGCAATATCCCTACGCTCATAAACTGAGATCGGCGCGTCGCAACAGGATTCAACGAAATGCAGCCATCGATTGTAATGTGACTAGCAGTTGCTGATACCGGTATCCACGAGTCCACGTCGCCAGAATCTGCCAATGATGCTTGCGTGAAGAACCGCGACGCTCTAGAAACCATGTTTGCATTCTCCGGTGGCTTTAGACGCAGCTCACGCTGTCCTTTGGTCTCATGCAAGGCCACGGCGACCCCAGAGGGCCAAGATACGAGCAAGCCGACCACATCATGAACTAGACGCCCCCATTCCCTGTCAAGCCCAAGCCGGTCCGAGAAGAGGGTAGCCCGGTGTTTAACACGTACGGGAAGCGAACCAAATAGGTTGTTGACAGCAACTCGCGTGCCGTGATCAAAGAGTTGGAATCGATCTCCAGGCAGAGAAGGCGTCTGCCTCTTCAAGAGCTTGCCATGATGAATCGAGATGGTGTTGTGCGAATTATGGCGATAATGATGAGATGTAACCGTAAGTAGAGATAGAATACTCAGGGAAGATAGAAACGCTCCCTGTCTACCGTAGAGTTCATGCTGGGGTGGAAATTTGGATGTAACTTGACACAAGCAGTTAGTATCACGATCAGGGGATGACAGAACAGCTCCGTACAGTAGGGTTTTCCGAGCCCTCCATCCTCTGCAAAATCACCAGGAACAATGCCAAGTCCATTGTCTTCTACAACACAGTTTCCTCGACCGTATTCAACATAAATGTTGACCTTGGTGGCGCCAGCATCAAGTGAGTTCTTGAGCAGGCCGCAGACGACGCCATTGAGAGATGTGATTGTCGACGAGGACCTGATTTTCCCCACGACATCCTCCGGCAGCAGCCTGATGGACATGGCACATGATGCTTGATTGAGCGTAGTCGAGATCGAGCCCGAAGATGAGCTGAAGCTGATCTGTCGAGTGTCGTGACACGAGCCAGGGTCATGTAAGATTAGCTGCTCCCATTCCGGGCATGGACGGTGAGGCAAGGCCCAGAGCGTCAGGCCGAGTTCAGGGACTGCGGAGTTACTGAGAGGGGGTATCACGGAGATTGGCTGTATGTACAGTACAGCACTGGAGGATTACCGTGATGGCTCTTGAACAAACAGGAGACGGTGATGGCGATGGTTGATGTTGGTGAATTAGTACGAGTACTAAGGCAGAGGTAAGGTACAAGGAGGTACGGAGCACGGTAGAGATGGAGCTTAGCGCCAGGCCCAGTTTGGCAGCGGCATTTCGTCATCGTCAGCTGCCCGGGGCCACCTTCATGTGATGCGGCATCACGTGACGGACCCCTGCCTTTGATGCCGAAATGATGCTCAACCTCGACTCCGGCGCTATTGTTTCTAGCGTTGCACCATCATGCCCATTCTGGGTATCAACCTCTGTCTCTTCGCGATCCGTCTGTGACTCTTGTCCCTCGCATATCATCTTGCTCGTCACATTCCTTTTCCCTGCCACCGCGTCTCGAGAGCCCAATCATCCGAATCGCCGCCCCCCTGCGTGTCGTAGCCTTGCCGAATCCCCATCCTCGCCCGCTGCAATCTCCATCTGTGCCTGACGCCGTCCAACTACCGCGCCGACGACAAATCTGCCGCCCCTTGGAGCCGCTCCCGCGGCATTCCAACTTGTTCGTCCTTGATGGCGACTACCAACCTTATCGCAGAGGCTCACGGTACTGTCTCCTTGTTTTTCGCCGCCCTCCCTGCGCCTGGACATGCCCTGTGACAACATCGGGCGGTTCCAGCCCAAGCAGCACGGCATTCAGCACTAACACCTAGATAGATGGCCAAGCACAGCAGCGGCGAAGACCATTCTCAACATGGGTCAAGAAGCTCACCAACTTCAAGTCGTCGTCGGACGGCGAGCGGCAGAAACGACACATACGGATACGGCGCGGCCCCAAGCTCAACAATCCATATCCCCAGTCCGGGCACGTCAGCCACAACCATGCCAACGGCCAAAGCTCTTATTCGTTCGCCACTGGCCGCACCGACTGTAGTCTCTCTACGCTAGATCAGCCAACTCGCTTTTCGGCGGATGGGTATGCGACCACCGACTGTAGGCAGGAGGAGTTTGACCACGACCATATCCACCGAAACCGAGCATGATCGCCCTCGATCCGTCATCGCGCCAAGTCGCGCACCGAGCTCTGTGACGGGAACAAGCAGGACTGTTGGGGGAGGACAAGAATCCAGAAGAGGTGGTGATAGCACATTTTCAAGCCCGTCTCCATCAGTCAGGTCCCTCGCTACAACATTGACCACCATCCAATCCTTTGCCCCCCACGGACAGGCCCCGGTGGCTCCCACTCACAGCATCACTCAGTCAATCCAGTTCAGCCAGCCATTCCCCACGGCTTCCCCGGCATCGGCCATTCCAGCGCATCTCATCCCGGCGAACCACCTGACGACATACACCACGGCCACGGCCAACAACCTCCTCACAGACAATGCATCCATTCTTACTCTGGCTTCGTCGAGCAAGCGAGGTCGTCGGCGATCGATGGACACCGATGCGTCCGTTCGTGCCCTTGCTCCATCGTCTCTCTGGGGCGGCAGCCGCGAAAGCCTGCCCCTGAGCGTCCTCAGCGCCAACATCGACCCCACGTCCAGCCTTTATAACGCCTCCAGGCTCGGCGCAGAACGCAACAGCATATACTCTGCAACCGGAGTGGCCCCGGCGATCCCGAGCGAGCGCAATAGTCTCTATGCTAAGCAGGGCGACGGTGCAAGCGTTAGGAGCGGCCGCTTGGGACATGGCCGACCCGATAGTATAAGCGGCAGCGTTGCACTCGCCAGCCCCCCGAGAGGTACCTGATAAGAAGAGCCTTGCCGAAAACCGAGAGGACAGCCAGCTAACATCGACTTCCAAGGAGGACTAAACCTGCAACATTCGTTTTGAGCCGCCATCTTTTCATTGTTTTTTTGTGTTGGGCGTTTTGGGGGAGGATTGTGTCCGCATTCTCTAGACGGGCTTATATACGAGACTGGGTCAAGAACAGGTTCTTTTTTCTTTCTTTTTCTTGTTTTTTTTTTCCTTTTCTGTTATTTCTTGGTCTTTTTCTCGCTCTGGGTTTCCTTTTCTTTTATTATTCCAAACCGGAGGGGTAGAGACTCGAAAGATGTGGCAAACGTGATACCCTTAAACATACGACAAATTGCAAGTGGTTTTTTTTTTTCTGTCTTTCCTTCTTTTCCTTTTGTGCACAAACTGAGCACAGTGAGTGGAATCTTGATGTTGGAGCATGGTGATGGATCATGTTAGCATCGATGCTACTAGTATCAGGTACCTAGTGTAAACCGAGGTTCGGTGTAGGTGTAGAATCTGAAATTGAATTCCAACTCTACGAAACTACAGGTGCATTCTAGTGATTGTAGCAAACGTATTTCATTTAGATGATCAAATATTTAGCAGGATATTTGAGCCGAGGCTGAAAGTTATAATAGTTGTGGAAGCTTCATCGCTGGGATACTCGAACCCTGTCGTCTTAGTGGATGAGCCACTGTGGCGCCCGCTAGCAGCATCATCAGAAGCTCTCCCGCAGCTCCAGCCTCTCCGTCCCGCCATCGTCATCGTGCGCTGGCAAGGCGACAAAGATGGCCATCTCGGTACGTGAGCTGTGAATTCAGCCTTGTGACAGCTCTCTTCTTTTGGATGCTGAGCCTCTTCTTTTTTTATTGCATCTTCGGAAGCTAATTCAGCTCACAGTGGAAGTCGTTTGACTTCTTCGACGTCACGCAGGTGGCGCTGCCCGACGACGAAACCCGCCAGCTCTTTGAGTCCAACGACATCTCCAGCGTCTGCACAGGCTCCGACAGCCTGTTTCTCGGCTCCAACGATGGATACGTCAGCATCTTGGGCAAGGGGTGGAAGGGCATCAGACGGTTCCAGGCGCATGAGGCGCGCATCACACACATGCGTCAGGTGGAGGGGACGAGCCTGCTAGTGACGATTGCGGTGAGCCATCTCCACGGCGTTTTCGGGAGCTTGCGCTGACTCTTGCTTAGGAGGACATGAGCAGCGAGCCGACGCTCAAAGCCTGGGCTCTGGACAAGCTGATTAAGAGGACCAACATGCCGACCTGCCTCAGCACTTTGACGGTCAACAACGGGAGGCGGCAGTTTCCGGTGAGTCGCCCGTAACAGGGCTAAGAGACGTTGTGTGTTGACCTGGGTCATATAGATATCGGCATTCGCTGCGCTCGACGACCTTACGCAAATCGCCGTGGGTTTTGCCAACGGCGCGGTAACCGTCATCCGAGGAGATCTTGTCCATGACCTGGGGACCAAGCAGCGCATCGTATACGAGTCGGAGGAGCCCGTGACTGGTGTCCAATTGACGACCCAGGAGAGCTCAACAACCCTCTTCATCTCCACGACCTCGAGGATATTGCAGCTAGCATTGTCTAGAAGGGGCCAGGGCTCGACCACCGAAAACGATCGAGGACTCTGGCTGTGCGGCGGGCTGCATGACGGTTGATCCCAAGACGGGGGATATTGTTGTCGCCAGAGACGATGCCATATACACATATAGGTTGGATGGGCGTGGGCCGCCTCGAGCATACGAGTCCCCCAAACGGCTCGTATCTATGCACAACGACTACATTGCCGTCGCGGGCCCGTCATCTGTTAGCAGCAGCAGAGACCCCGAGGCTTTGCGGAGAAGATTCGGCTCGGCGACGGCAGATGGTCTATTTAACGCGTGGACCTTTGTTCTCCTGGAGCCGGATCTGCGAGTGGTTGCCCACACCGAGACGCTCATCTCCCCTGTCCGATTCATTTTTGAAGTATGGGGGGATTTGTTCACAATCACCGAGGAAGGAAAAGTACGGCTACCAAACTTGGAATTCGCAGCCACGTATGCTAACGGTATCCTCAGACTTACCGATACCACGAGAAACCGCTTCAGCAGCGTCTGGAAATGCTCTACCAGCGCAACATGTTTCCCCTCGCGATTGAGCTGGCTCAGAACTCGGGGATGAATAATGAGCAGCAGAGCCTCATCTATCGCCGGTTTGGAGACCATCTATATCAAAAGTCGGACTATGATGGAGCAATGAACCAGTACATTCGAGCCATTGACGCTACCGAGCCTTCTCAAGTCATCAGAAAGGTGAGAAACCTTGTTTCAAATCATACTTCAAGCGCTAACCAAGAGTTCAGTTTCTGGATACGCAAAGGATACACAACCTGATTTTATACTTGGAAAAACTGCATCACCACGAAAAGGCCACGTCCGATCATACCACTCTCTTGCTGAATTGCTATGCTAAGCTTAAAGACATTAAGAAGTTGGAAGAGTTCATCATGGCTCCGGGAGACTTGAAGTTTGATTTGGATACGGCCATTACCATGTGTCGGCAAGGTGGCTACTACCAGCAAGCTGCGTATCTGGCCAAAAAGCATGGCGAGACTGAGCTTGTTGTGGACATTTTGATTGAAGATTCGAAGAGTTATGATGAAGCGCTGGATTACATTTGGCATCAGGATCCTGCAATTGTTAGCCTCCCCCTTCCCCTTTTGGCCAACCCGATGCTGACTGCTCTAGGCATATCCGTGCATGCAAAAGTACGCCAGGGTTCTGATAGAGCATTGCCCCAAGGACGCGACAAAGCTGTTTGTGGATTACTATACTAGCAATTATCGACCGCGGCGCACGGTTGTAGTCCCCATTGAAGAGGTTTCTGGGGCAGCAGCTCCAGGCGGCTCAGGGTTAGCTGCCGGGGCTGCCAGTGCCGTACAGAACCTGACCAACCTCCTCATCCTACCTTCATACATCAGTCCCGCGACCGGAACGCCAGGGAGCGCAAGGCCAAACGAAGCCGTCGTCTTGGCCGACGAAGACGATTTACCGATACCCAAATACAATCCCCCGCCGCCCCGAACGGCATTCTCATCCTTCATCGACCATCCTGATGAGTTCATCACATTCCTAGAGGCATGCCTGGAAGAAGAAAAGCTGAGGGACCTTCACAGCACCGATCTGTATACGACCCTGTTTGAAATGTACCTGCACAAGTCCAACGAGAAAAAGGGTAGTTTACACAAGGAGGAGTGGGAAGCAAAGGCAAAGAAACTCATCGAGGGCGATCATGTGCCAATGGAGAGCTCCAACGTCCTCCTATTATCACACCTATCGAACTTTCAGGACGGCACCATCTTGGTCAAGGAGCAGGCCGGGCTGCTGTCTGACATTTTCAGATCTTATACATCGGCAAGGGACACACGCGGGGCGTTGAAGGCACTGAGAAAATACGGGCCAGAAGAGCCTCAGCTGTATCCGGCCGCCTTGGCATACCTCACATCAGATCCTCGGGTGCTAGAGGAAGCCGGGCCGGATGAGCTGGCCGCCATCCTGACCAAGATTGACAAGGACGGGCTCATGGCGCCGCTACAGGTGGTTCAGACTCTTGTTGGACAAAACTCTGGGGGCGGCGTGGCTACCATGGGAATGATCAAGCCATACCTTCGTGATACAATCACCCGCGAGCGCAAGGAGATTGCCCAAAACCGTAATCGGATATCCACGCTCCGCGCCGACACTGAGAAGAGACGCAGCGACCTGGACGACCTCAGTTCGAAACCTGCCGTGTTCCAGGCCACGCGATGCTCCGACTGCGGCCAGGGGCTGGATCTCCCAGCAGTGCACTTCATGTGCAAGCACAGTTTCCATCAACGATGTCTCCGCGGCGGCGGCGAGGATGACGAGATTGAGTGTCCCAAGTGCGCTGGCGAGAATGAGGTGATTCGCAAGATGAGGGAGGGACAGAGGGAGCGAGCTGGGCGGCACGAAATATTCAAAGCCGATCTGGAGAACAGCTCTGATCGATTTGCGACCATTTCCGAGTGGTTCTCGCGAGGCGTGATGGATGCGCAGGGCTCAACCCAGGCTTCTTGATTTTCTCTTATACAGGCGGGCGCAGGCGATGAGGCGGTGTATTTACCATGTTTCCCTCTTGTTTTGATGTTTATTTCATTTTCATTTTTTGGGATACATATCTAGACAGTTTGATAGTAATTGTGACGTGAAGCCAAGAAAGGGATGATTTGGTGCCCATTTGCTTGTCCTCTTGTTAGTCGGGAGCTTTTCGGTTCAAGTGCCGAAAATGCCCCGCGTCTCATGTCACCTCAGATGATGTTGTAATAAGTCACTTGATGGCACATGCATTTGGTCCCTTTAATTGATTGACACTCACCACTTGTCAATTCAACCTCTCGCATCATGGCCCATTCAGATTCAGATTCAGAATCGTCAACGATGCGTCCAAATCCAAAGCAGTTGGTCGACTTCTTCTCTCGCTCGCTCACGTCCTTTCACTCGTCGCCAGACGTCTTTCGCATCCTCTGCACTCTGCCACATGCCGGCGCGGAACCAGTCTCGCGGCCAGCATCAAGAGTGCGCAGGTTAGTGGTTCTCGATTCGAGCTTCAATCCACCAACTAGGGCACATGCCGAGATGGCGAAGTCTGCGCTGAAGTGGGCTTCTTCTTCGTCGTCGTACTCGGAGGGGACGAGGCTGATGCTGTTGCTGAGCGTGAACAATGCGGACAAGGCACCCAAGCCGGCGAGTTTCCCGGTGCGGCTGGGGATGATGGAGGGGTTCGGGCGGGATCTGCTGGGGAGTCTTGGGGGTGTCGGGACGGAGATTGATCTGGCGGTTACGAAGATGCCGTATTTCCACGACAAGGCGAGGGCGATTGGCGAGAGCGGGATGTATTCTTTGGAGGAGGGAAGACGGGAGCCGGAACAAGTGTTTCTGGCGGGGTTTGATACGGTGATTCGGATATTCAATCCAAAGTACTATGGGGGAGGGGGGCATGCGGGCGGCGCTGGGGCCGTTTTTTGAGAGGGCGAGGCTGAGGGTGACGATGAGGACGGATGATGAGTGGGGAGGGAAGGAGGAGCAGAGGGCATATGTGAGGGGGTTGGGAGAGGGGAGGTTGGAGGAGGTTGGAGGAGATGTTGCGTGGGCTAGGAGGGTTGATTTGGGTGGAGGGGAGGGGGGATGGGGTGAGCAGTTCAAAGGTGAGGGAGATGGTGAAGGTTGGGGAGAGGGAGGGGCTGGAGAAGTTGGTGGATGGGGAGGTGATGGGATGGATTGAGGGAGAGGGATTGTATAGGGAATAGATGGGATGGGGGATCGTGGTGATGGTGTTTGGAGGCTTTGGGTTTGATATTGGCTACCCGGGAGTGATGTGGGAGAATGTTTACATAGATGTGACGCGCCGTTTGAACGTGAATGACTTGGTATTATTATAATTGCATATTTTGGCCTTTAAAGTGAGTTCGAATACAGTATTGATGCATGTTGATGATGAAGAACAAACTGTAAGTTGTTGGTAAATGTATAATCAATATGGAGCTTGACCCAGAGTGAAGATATTTCCAAAGGGTTGACGTGGAACAGCACAAACGGCACACGGCTCGGAGCTGGCTGCCGTTTTCAACAACACGCCTAGCTTAGATTCAAATACAATACTAATCATACTAGTATTACGTTTGTGCCAATAGACATGAGCATCTCTACTCAGAAACAGTATCAACTACACGGCCTATCGCTTTGAACCTCAAACAGCATCCTCCACTGCACCTCTCGGAGCTGATGCCCACATGCAAAAACAAGCCTCCAACGAACCACAGAATAACGGGGCATCTCAATTACTCTTACGGAATTCTTTCACGCTCTATCCATGCAAAAGCAGAAATTTCCTTCACTGCTGCCTTGCATCTCGGCCATCTTCCTCCTTTTCCCTTGGTGCAGAGCCTTTCACAGCCTGGACCTGAGTCAGCCACCACTAAACCCCCCTGTCAGTTCAGGCACCCAACCAACCAACAGCTCTGATACGGGAAATGAACCAAAAGCGGGTCCTTTTTTTTCTGCCATCAAGAAAACTTTTAGGCGGTCAGCCCGCCCCACAGGAGCACCTATAAAACAACGCCTCGCCCGCCGTGTTTTGATTTTTTTTTTCTTTTCTTCTTTACGTCGACAATACTTCAGTATGTGCCCCCCCAACTGCTGCAGCCCTCGCAGCACGCGCGAAACAAAACAAGGAAGCCAGCCATGCTAATAAATCGCCTACAGGAGAATCATTTCTATAGTATTCGTCTCTTGCTTTGGTTCCCAAAAGAGCCATCGAATCCACCCTGGTTGATGATTGTATATCCTCGATACCCAAGAGTGAATTTTTCTGGTCCTCTCGCCCTGTCCGCAAGGATGGCGGCAGTAGCCTCGTGCTTCTGCTGTATAGAGAGTTGTTTTTTTTTCTCTTGATGATCTCGACCCTGCCGGTGGTCTGCCTTCGGGCGCACTGGTAGGGTGGGTGTCGATGGACGTCTGACAGGCCCTTTTCCTTTTCATTGCCGCTTGGGGCTTGCCCTGATGGTGAAGAAGAGATTTGATGCGCGTAGTGTACTCCGTAATGAGGGTTGGATGAGAGGGTTGTGTTATTCAAGGTGGACGAATTCACGGTTGATGCAGCATTTTCAGTATGGAGGCGTGAATCTCGTAGCTCTGTCTAGGAATTCAAAGTCTTCCACTTTGCCCTTGTCTTCCCCTTGACTGGAAAAGATCCAACATCTTCTCATTGCGTTCAAAGACTCTTGCCCTTGCATCATCGGTCGTGTTTGGTGGAGAATGATTAATGGCTTGCATGAGGCCGTCGCGCCTGGGACTCAATGTGGAGAGCTGTGGTGGACTCTTGGCAGGATTGAAGCAGGCAAAACTTCATGGCGAGTCTCTCGATTCTCGATTCATGATGCATCATGAGCTTCCTGGCCTCTGTCAAAGCCTACAAACGATCTTTTAACAACAGTTACGTGATACTTGACACCATCGCGGCCTCGTAACATGATGCTTATAATCGGCATGTTGGCACGTTTGCACAAGACGCACCTTCCGTCGTGAAAATGAAAATGTTGACATTTACAGACACCCTTTATCTTAGTCATCAGTCGTAACCATGATATTCCGTACAGAGCCTTCTATTCTAGCCATCCAATCCTTTTTGCAACAAAACTCACGCATCCCAGTAACGCCGTCACGCCCGTGACTACAATCAAAATCCCATATCCGCTCCCATACCCTCCGATAGCCCTGGCCCTGCCCATGGCATCCCTTTCACCAGAGCCTCGCTCAGCGGGCCCGGACGCAATGTTCCCAACGCCTCTCCCGATGGAAAGAAACGCAATCACCATGAGGGGATCATACCTGCTGGTGTTGACACTGCCATGGCGACCATCAGTGCTGAGCGTCTCTGCATCTGCAACGGTGGCAATCTTGATGACATGTCTCATGATGCCTGGCCAAGAAGTGGTGAATGATCCAGCAAAGACGCCATAGACGAGGCAGAAGACGTATAAGATGCCAATGTTTGACCCAAGACCCCATAGCAAGAAGACACCGAAAACGGCACCCAAGGTGGATATCAAGATGCATGTCGTTACGTGCAGCCGGTCGACCAGGGTGCCCATTGTGATGGGGCCCACGACTGATCCGACATTGAGCACCAGCAGTGTTGCCGCCGAGGCAAAAGTGCTGGCGCCAAGCACATCCCGCGCATATGTGGGCAGGAAGATGCCCGGGAGGAAGAAGCCCAAGCCCTCGACAAAGTTGCCCAGCTGGTAGAGGGCAAAGACGCGGTTCTTCATGAAGCTCCAGTCGAGTGGCTTGATGTGAGCCGTCATGGCCGGCGGCAGGCGAGGCTTGACGAAATAGATGAGCGGCATCGTCAGGGCGAAGAGGGCCACCGACCATATGCGCAGCGTGGTTCGGAAGCCATATCGGGTGAGCAGCGCCTCGAGCACCAGCGGGATGGTGAAGCCCCCAAGCCCGGTCCCGGACCACTACCATTTGGTGAGCTCAACTCTCGACAACTACTTGAAGATGCTCATCTTGGAAAAGACGCCCCACGGCAAAAATCCAAGGCAGACAATGAGACGGAAATGACTCACCATCAGGCCGTAAGCAAGTCCTTTGCGGCGATCAAACCACTCGTCGACATACATGAGGCATGGGTTGTAGGCGATGGAGCCGCCAATGCCGTACAGAGCGCCCTGCGTGAGGATGAGGTGCGTCGTGTTTTGTGAAAAGGACGAAAGCGCCAGAGCAACGCACATCATGAGCAGGCCGGCGGTCGGGTTCCAGCGTCCCTTCTTGGGATAGATGCGCGCGAGAGCAATGACCAAGGGAGCGTCGAGGTACATGATGCCCTGAATCGAGTCAATTTGGAAGCTTGTACGAATGGTCCTGTGCTACTCACCATGGCGCAAGTTCCTATAATGGCAGTCTTGGATGAGCCGGCAAAGGGCTCATGGGTACGGTAATACTCCTGGAAGATGCCAAATGCGAAGGGAAAACCTGTTCATCCCATTTGGTCAACATACTACGCTCATTCGCTTTTGCGTGCAATTGCTGGTCGACTCACCCCATACCATGGCCTCCATCACGAAGCAGGCTGCCAGAAAAAGCCATGCATCTTTGCCTGTGTCGACGGGTGGCAGAGAATAGCCCTGGTTTTCGTCCTCTTGTTGTGCCTCCACATCATCGGGGCGAGCTTCTACTACCGCGGTGGAATCGTTTTTGCCCTTTTCGTTCTCGCTACTGTCCAACGGGGAGTTGACATTGTGGTCGCTCAGGAACGTGATTGTGGGAGTCGGTGATGATGGCGTCGTCACTGTGGGCGACGTGAATGGCGTTTCGGCAGATGTGGGCTCGGCCGTAGGCATTGAACACCCAGCTCCGGCGGATGATGATGTGTGTGTTTCGATTATCTCACGGTTTGAATAAAGAAGTGTGTGCTTGACAAATTTGGGCCGAAAATTCCAACGAACCAGCCTCGATAACAAGGATCCCGCGCGGCGCAAAGAGTCTAGATGCTGCCAACAGAGATATCTCAAACCCGTATTGCTCCAAGGCGGCTTTTGTACCAGCTAACGTTTGTCCAGATTTAAAGCAAAAGCATTCTCCCTTTTTTCCTCCTCTTCATTCCTATGGCGCCTTTTCGCTGGTTTATATATCCAGCCCCCTCCTTCTCCATCCACTTGTCCGCGCTACTCACGATACATTCATCCCAGAGTGGCTCTGAGAGGTTCCCGACTCTTCTCCCGGCAGTCACACCCAAAGATGGAACCACGGAAGAGAGGGAAAAGAAAAAAAAAGTTTATTTCACATTCATTCTAGCTTGCCTGTCAGATATCACCCCCCCTGGTTTCGGCAGTTTGATATTGCCCGTGGGCCTCACCAAGAGAAGTGCACATATCAAGCGGCCAGGGATCCTCTTAGGCATCGGTTGCTCTTTTCACAGCACCAAGGCGCAGGCATGGAGCGTCCGAACCATGTGTCGACCCCGTCGTGCCATTAACACCGGACCGGGGATGCATTCGAGCTTGACGTGATTTTTTTTTTCCAAACCAGGGGAAAAGCCGGGAGGGCAAAACGCAGCCCCCCACCGGTATGTGTGCGAGTACTTTGGCTATGGAGCTTTTCTGGCCCAGCGAATGATGGCGGCAAACCCCCTTCTCCCCCCTTTCGCCCCACGAACGAACGACGCAGCCCGGAGATGGAAGGAAGGGGAGAAGAAGAAGAAAAAGCATCGAGTCAGCTGAGCCGCCATTCTCACCTTTGGACCACCCCCCTGGTCGGATTTTCTCCGTTTCGTCAATCTAGACAGAGTGGTGTATCGCATCGCGATGCCGGACGCACGAAATATGGGGCTGTGAACTTGCGGTAAAACACTTTTCTCTTCTTCTTCTTCTGTGTCTCTTTGTGCTTTCTCTGCTATTCATCATCTAGTAACCCCCCTGTGTCCATCTGGCGAGGGATGTGAAAAGCACTAGATTTTCATAGCTGAAGCTCTGTCATTCCTCAACCAGAAGCTACTGTATATCGACTAGACAAAAAGACACCAAGCTCCGTACCCGAAGCTCTGCTCTGCTCTGCTCTGCTCTGCTCTCTCTCTCACCCCTCCCGAAAAAAAGGGACCCTTATTACTACGGTAGCTTTCCTGTTCAAGCCGTGTATGCACGATATGTACAAGTCTTCCTATTCGGGCAAGGATCCCTTTTCTCCCCGGGAGACCTAAACCGTTCCCGCGATGGCGGCAGTGGCCGGTGGAGAAGATCTAGAACGTTTTTTTTTCTGGGATTCCACCAGAGCTTTTCCCCCTGTCGTTTTCTTTTGAGGACTTGCAGCATAGAGAAGGAGATTGTAAGAAGAAGAAAAAAGCTAGAGATGCATGTGATCACGCCGGTTTGCGGATGTCGGAACAAAAAGATACATGGATGGATTCATTCAATGCTTCGCACAGTCCGAAGCAGTCATGGTAGTATTTTGTACGCAACAAGCAACATCATCAACAACAACAAAAAAAGAGGTACATGTGAGATTTTTCTTTTCTTTGGAATACACTTGGTTCGACGTTCATGTCCATTAAGCAAGCAAAAAAAAAAGCACGATAAACAGAGGGAAAAAACAACAACAAGACATGAGGGAAAAACCCCAGACAAATACATGCAACGGCCATGCAGCCTGCCATCCCGTGAGACGATTTCGAACAAGTCATGCCATACCTGAATATGGAAAGAGGACAAACGAAAAGCACACAACCAGAAAATAAAAAAAAATACCCAATCCGCTCAAAAGAAAATGCCGGCTCTGCAGAACAAGACAAGCAAAGACCCCTGGCAGATTGCCCCTCGAAAAAGAAAAAGAGGAAAACAATAAGAGCAAGGGAGAAAAAAAGGAACAGTATGCATGCATGCAAGCAGATACCCACGCCTGCAAGATATAGCACCCACTCCCCCCCCAGTACTGTAACAACAGACAGAAAAAAACAAAAGACGATGAGAGAGGTCACCGACAATGCAGCAGCTTGTTCGGACCGTTGCGGGCATTTATCGAACTAGCAATAGTAGTAGTAGTAGTAGTAACAAGATGAAGGGCTGCTGCTTCTTCTTTGGCTGCAGCTCTCCACACACAACTCGTGGGCTTTACGCCGCTCAAATCACTTGAAACGCCCTCCCGCTTGCTGACCGGCCAATGGTCTTGAAGGACTGATATTTCCCATCGGACCCCATCACGTCGAACCGCTTCAGGCCCATGGACGCCTCGGTGTAGCCGCTGAAGTAGTACCCAATCACCACGACAAGGTATGTCAGCATCAGGATGCTGCCCTTGAAGTAGTTGCTCTTGCCCTCGCTGTACACGTAGCTGAGCAGAAACACGCACAGGATGACCGTCACAAGGTCCCATTGCGGGAAGAGCAGCGAAAAGGTGTACATGGCGGCGTCGCCCCCGGCAGGGATGTTTGGGAACACGGCCGAGAAGAGCACGAGGCACGGGATTTGCAGCAGGCACACCTGGAGGGCGTATGCGGAGCCAATCTCCATCGATAGCGCAATGTTTCCGTTCATGGCAAACGAAATGGCGTTCTAAACAAGCAAGGAAAAAAAAAAGTCCAATAGCGTCAGCAAAACGTGGGCACGGGGTCAGGGGATTGGATGGGAATGATGGGCGGGCGTGCTTACCAAGAACTCGGTGGTATTGGGGACCAGGGCAAAGAGGGTCAGCCCGAGAAACTTTTGGTCAATGGAGAAGCTCTCGAGCACGACGTCGACCGTGTCGACCAGAATCTCGGCAATAATGGCGTACAGGATGGTGGCGCCCAGCAGAATCACGGTGCTCTTGGTGCGGCTCCAGTTGGGCGCGTCGTGGCCGTGGCCCCCTGCGTGAGCAGTCGCAGCTCCCGCAGTAGCGGCGTCTTCCTCGAGGTCGGCATGGTGGCTGGCTCGGCTGGCGCCGTGCGGCCGCGGAGTTGCTGGGCCGGCGGCGCTCGACGGCTTGTGTGCGCTCGTGTGCCGGTCGCGGGAGGCAATCGTGGCGGCCGTGGCAGCGATCTCGGCAACCTCTCGCACCAGGTTGTTGTCCACCTGGCTCAGGCCGGGGACCTTGATCGTTGGGCGCAAGGACTGCTCCTCATCAGCACCACCCCTGGGCGGCACCACGTGAGGGGTGCTGCTCGATCCGTTGGCACCACCGGCATCCTGGGCAGCCGTGGAGCTCGGCCGGGAGCTGTCCGGCAGGCCGACCTGCTTGAGAGACTGGCCTAGGATGCGCTTGTAGAGGTGCGTTTCGCGTATATTATCGGTGCCGCTGGCCTCGGCCGTTGACGGCAGCGGCGGTGCTCGAAGAGTGACCGACGCGTGCATCGCCTCGTCGTGTTTCTTCTCCTCCACCTCGGCGTTCCAGATGACGGCGGCGTGCGTGCGCAACGTGAACCACAGACCGACGAGGTATGCAAAGAAGAGCAGAAAGGCTGCAAAGTAGCAGTACGGCCGCACGGCCTCGATATAGAAGCGGTCGTCGAGTGCGGGCGCCTGCGAGAAGTAGCACCGTCGGCAATCGCGTGCGGCACCCCCGTTGAGGCCGCCGTTGCCGTAGTCTTCGCAGTCCATGCAGTTGAGCTCATGGGTACCATAGATTTGATAAAAGAGCGTTGGGCCAAAGGCGCCGACAACAGCAAAGAGCAGCATGGTGGACGTCACGCCGGCCGACTTTGCGTTGAATCGCTGCGTCTTTCGCTTCAGGGCTCCGAAGCACATGGAGATGCCGGGCAGGAACAAGACGCCGGCGAATATGCTTCCCACGATGCTTCCCTCGACGAGCTGGCCTTTGCCCTGGTTCAGCGCGACGCAGTAGAGGAACACTTCCACGACGGTGGCGAAGAAGGCGTTGATGGCCGCGCCCAGGCCCATGGAGGACTGGGCTGAGATGGATGCCACGGCCTGGCCGATGAAGTAGGCCAGCGGGATGATGGAGAGCAAGCCCGCAACAAACAAGAAGGCGGGCGATGTGAGGAGCATCTCCACGTGTAGGATCCGGTCCAGGATGGCCCAGTCGGCAATGACAAACACGACGACGACCATGAGGTTGATGAGAAAGATGTTTGTGCCGTCAATGGTGTATTTCCAGTACTTTGAGCCGACTGCCCGATAGGTGCAGACCAGGATGGACGAGTCTGGGGCGTCGTCGACTCGCGCGTAGCTGATGTGGGATTCAAACGACAGGGCGAGAGGGTGCCTCCGGAGATGGTCGAATAGCAGCATAGTCACCTTGCCCATGGGAATCCAAAAGACGAGGAACCAGCAGATGCCAGACACAATGATGAGCGAGGGCGAAATGAGGCAGTAGAAGAAGACGAAGAAGATGATGCGGCCAATGTTCCACTCGCCGCGGCCAAACAGCCTTCGCTTCATCCGGGGGTGCAAATCGCCAGCCTCGCCGCGACGGCCCCGTCCCAGCAAGCTCTCCGTCTCGCTGGGCTCCGAGTCGATGCTCCTCCTGGAGCGGCCAATGATGGAACGGTGCCGGTCGGGCCCAAAGAAGAGCCGGCCGTACTCGAGGTCGCCGTTCTGCCACTGCTCGTACTCGGAGATGCTTCTGCCCTCATCCTGATCCTCGTCCAAGTAGGCCTCATCCTTCTCGAGCCGAATAAACTTGCCAAACGGGTAGAATAGGTAGCCCGCCAGGCCCCACAAGACTCTCCCGTATTCCCTTCCGCTAGGCGCAGCGGCAAACAAGAGGCATATGATTGCGCCAAAGCCTGCAAAGCAGGCTATCCACCACCCAAAGAAGATTGTCCACACCAGGTTGAAGAGGAGCAACCAGTGGCTTACCCTGCCGCCGGGCGTAGAGTGAATGTCTGCCTGCGCAAACTTTTGAATAGATCTGTCCTTCTTGTACAATGCAGGTTTCCAAACGCGAATACCAAACGGGTGCGTCTGGTTGATGGCCTGCTGCCTGTCTTTGAGCGTGAAGCTCTCGGCCTCGCTGATTTCGCCGTCGGACTCGCAGTCGACGTGCTCTTCCAGCGGCAGCTCCTCCTCCTCCTCGTGGTGGTGCTCCTCCTCAGCCTCGCTGGCGTCATCGTCTCGTTCGGCTTCGTCGTCGTCGTCGTCGTCGTCGTCGTCTTCGGCGCTACGAAATGACTGTATGCGGGCGAGTGATGGAGGCGGTGGGCGTCGGCGCGTCGATAAGCCCGCGCGGCGTTCGGCGGCATCTGCCTCGACCTCGTGGGTGTCGTCGTCTACCGAGAAGACCTCTCTCTTGTGCGGTGTGTTGGCCGACGTGCGTCGTGACAGCGGCGGTTTCCGTAGGCGAGAATAGGACTGACTCCTCTCGACACCTGCGGCGGACGTGGAGCGGCCGGCCTGACTGCTCCGCGCTCCCTGCGGGCGGTCGACGGATGCTTCGCCCAGCGTCTGGCTACTTCTCATGCTCGGGGACCCCTGGATGGTGCCTTTGAAGGGATGGGTTAGCACGGGCATCCGAAGAAAACGGCGTGGGTGTGACGGTGTCGCGTTGTCCTACCATAGCCCTCGGGTCGCCGCCGTACGGTGTCTGTCGACTGAGGATTGTCGTCTACGAGGGACGTTTGCCTCGACAGGGGATTGGCTCGAGTGTCCGTCGGTGACATCATGCCCGAGGAAACGCTGCCGCGATGCGCTGATGGCGCGTTGTCCTGCTGCGACGGATCCATGGCTGGCGATGGCGATGGCGATGTCGATGGCGATGTCGATGGCAATGTCCAAGCGGCGCCGGTGCCGCGACAAAGTTGACAATGAACCTCGCAGGCCTGCTGAACGAGGTCTCGGCAGGATTAATAAAAGAAAAAGGGCTGAGATAACGACGTTTGAAGGTATCCCTGTCCACCGGCGGCTTTTTAGATAGATCGGGCTAGTGAGCTCTAGCAGAGGTGGAGGGGCTCTGAACACGGGATCAGCAAAGGTGTGAGTGTGTGTCGATGATGGCAGTTGTGATTATGTGGCATCACGGCATGCGAGAAGACACGATGCGAAGAGGAGAATGAAGTTGTTGATGGTGGCGATGTTGGAGAGACGAGAGATGAAAGGAGAGGAAGAAGTAGAAATTATGAAAAGAAGGAGCAAGAGCAAGAGCAAGAACAAGAGGTGAGGTGAGCTGAGAGGTTGGCAGCCGGCAAGCGGACCCAACTCTAAACGATGGCTGAAGGCACTGGCTGGACTGGCTCGGGCATCTCCAGAAGTCAATTAGCGAATCCAGACTTACAAACAGCAGTGAGCAATGCGAGCTCGGAGGCGACGATGAGGCGCAGGATAAGCGGCAGGGAGCCCAACGATGCCGTGAGTGTCAAGTGAGATGTGCAAAGAATGTCAACAGGCTGCCCTTTGCTCGTTCGTGCTCGCAGACTAGCCTCGGCGAGCCCGCTTTTTGGACGATGCAGGTATGCAATACAATGCAATACAATGCCTCGCCTGTTGTATGTTGCAGAACAAAGAGAAGAGAGAGAGAGAGAGAGAGAAAAAGGACAATGTTGAGCTGAAATCAGAGACAGAGACAGAGACTGTAAACACAGGCAAGGCAAGGCATCCATGGACTCTCACCGTCTGGGGGCCGCTCACACGACTTGACCCATCGCCTTGGCGCACCTTGTGATCCGCAAATCATGACCGGCCAGGATCCAATGCAACGTCATTTTGCGCATCGTCCGCCGCATGGCATGATGGGGAGATTACGGGAAACTAGTTACATGTCAATACCTATATAGCCAAGTTAGCATTACGGAGACACGAGCAGCAGAGACGAAAAGAAACGGGGAGAGAGGAAAAAACACGCAAGCGCAATATGGAACAGACGCGGTGCCATGCAGCCCGGAATTAACAGCTGCAGCTCTGGCGCAAGGGAGGGCGAGCTGTGAGCTGCGAGTTGGAGCGCTAATCTACAGCGGCCTTCAGGCTGCGGGTTAGTGCCCAAGGCCGAGCTGATGGTGGCTTTTGACGTGCATGCACGGACGGACGTCAGCCAAGGCTAGGCCCGATTGTCGCTGGCGGCGGTTGCAGCGCCAGTTGCAGCGGCAGCAGCTTCACTGGAGTGCAAGAATTGAAACAATGGACGAGGGAGGATGGCGGAGCCCGGCCGAACAAATGTTCCGAATTCGATGGACGCTTACGAGCACCAGCTGTAGCCTTGCGCAGCTTCAACTTGGCCCCAATCCCGGACGGCCTGTACATCACCACTTGGACGACGCATCGCCGCAGCCTCCAACAAAGCATTCATCGTTGGCAAATCTCCATCTCTCACACCTCCTATCCATTCCCAGCCCCATCCCCCCCACTGGGAGCCCGCCCAAGATGGCGCTCGACGAGTACTACCGCAACAAGATCGAGGCGATGAAGCTGGAGATCCTCAAGGGTCAGGCCGCCCTCCGCCGTCTCGAGGCCCAACGCAACGACTACAATTCCCGTGTCCGGTTACTGAGAGAAGAGCTGGGCCTGCTGCAGCAGCCCGGGTCCTACGTCGGAGAGGTTGTCAAGGTGATGAGCACCAAGAAGGTGCTGGTCAAGGTACATCCCGAGGGCAAATATGGTTGGTCATCAATGATATCACCCCGCGGTCCGCTCACAGCTGCTAACCCCCTGGCGTGCCCAGTTGTCGATGTCTCCGATAATGTCGAAATCTCCCAAGCTCACCCCCGGAAAGAGAGTCACGCTCTTGTCAGACAGCTACAAGCTCGAGAAGATGCTGCCGTCATCGGTCGATCCCCTGGTATCGCTCATGATGGTAGAAAAGGTCCCCGACAGCACATACGACATGATTGGTGGATTGGATCAGCAGATCAAGGAGATCAAGGAAGTCATCGAGCTGGGCCTCAAGCACCCCGAGCTCTTTGAGTCGCTCGGCATAGCCCAGCCCAAGGGTGTCTTGCTGTATGGACCGCCCGGCACGGGCAAGACGCTGCTGGCCCGAGCCGTGGCCCACCACACGGCCTGCAAGTTCATCAGAGTCTCTGGTTCGGAGCTGGTGCAAAAGTACATTGGCGAGGGTAGCCGAATGGTCCGAGAGCTCTTCATCATGGCCCGAGAGCACGCCCCGTCCATCATCTTCATGGACGAAATCGACAGCATTGGTTCCTCCCGAGTGGAGGGCTCATCAGGGGGAGACTCTGAGGTGCAGCGAACCATGTTGGAGCTGCTGAACCAGCTTGACGGTTTCGAGCCCACCAAGAACATCAAGGTCATCATGGCCACGAATCGACTCGACATCCTAGACCCCGCCTTGCTGCGACCCGGACGCATCGACCGCAAGATCGAATTCCCCCCGCCGAGCATCGAAGCGCGAGCCGACATTCTCCGAATCCACAGCCGCAAGATGAACCTGACCAGAGGCATTAACCTGACCAAGATTGCGGAGAAGATGAACGGCTGCTCCGGAGCCGAGCTCAAGGGTGTGTGCACAGAAGCGGGCATGTATGCCCTCCGCGAGAGGAGAGTTCACGTCACACAAGAGGACTTTGAACTGGCGACTGCCAAGATTCTCAACAAGCACGATGATAAGGAGGTTTCCCTCGGCAAGCTGTGGAAGTAATTGGTTTGCATCTCAACAAACAAACACACCCACTCATACAGACAGACACGCCAAAAAAAAGAAAGGAAAAAAAAACATGTTATCCTGCAGCATCGGGTTTATTTTTATAGAAACAACCATGGCAGCCACGGACTTGGAGTTGTAAGGATAGTTCAATTATACCATAATGCGGGTATCAACCCCCTAGCTGCCTCCCATGTTTGATTCCCATTAACATGTGTCAAATGAATGGATGCCATGTCGCCACCTTGTATGAGACGGACATTGCCACTTTTCAGCATGCAGCGCAACCAAGAAGAGAACCAATCTAGTCTACATATGTCTATTCTACATTTGTCTACGCCAACTTGCGAGCTATATAATCTACTTTTGCTGACTTGCTTCTCCCTCTGGGGAAAAGACTCCATGCATGCCCTTGTATCCGGCCGTCTCGGCAGGCTTCCAGCCGCTCTTTGAGAGGAGCTCCTTATCCTGCAGCTGGTAGACCTTGACGTGCAGGGGACGGCGAGACCTTGATCATTTCCTTTTCGCTGTCGCTTCCAAAGCCCCAGAGAGAGAGATCGCCGCCGGGACAGGTGCCTAGTTTCATCACGTCAGTCACGCTCATGGCATCTTATACATGGTGAATAGGAGGGGTTATCAAAAAAAAAAACCATACTCAGAGCCATGAGGACGTCCTGCTCGGCCAAGAACTCGATGGAATCACCTCGCTCGGCCGGACACGGGCTCATGAAGTAGCGGCCCTTTTCATCCAGCCCAGTGACCTGGAACAGGTTCAAGACGTCGTGGACATCCTCCTCTCTCAGCCCCCACTTGGCGACGGCGCGGCTGAGGTTGGAGTGGCAGTGGAAGTCGTACTGCGAGCCGGACAGCACGGTGTTGATGTAGGGGTCGCAGCGGGTGCCGAGCAGGTCGTGGACGCGGCCGCCGTTTTCGTCGTGGCCGTACCAGGCGAGGCTGTCGGCGATGATGGTGACGAGGGGCCGCATGTAGGGGAGGTTGGACCAGAGACGGTCGTGGGTGGACACGTGGGTGGAGTGAAGCTGGCGAGTGCGGCTGGCCCAGAAGCGCTCCCGGGGGTTGTGGCGGTTCCAGATGTTGAGGTCGCCTTTTTTTTTACATGTTAGCTGGGTGTTGATGCCGACTTTGACAAGGATGCCGCGTTATGCTGGGTTTTGGATATGATGAGATGAAGGCGGAGGACGCGATACATACCGACCTGAGGCCCCTCGGGCGTGCTGATGCTCACAATTGATCCTGCTGGTGCCTCCCAAGCCCTTCCCGAGCGGATAGGAATGGTGAATTCCTCAACAAGGACTCTCGGGGCCTGCTGGATGGCCTCGTAGAGGTTCTTGTCGACGCTCAGGGGGGAGCCGGCAGTTGGGAGATAGGCCGGGACGGGCTTCGGGACGGGCTTGCGGGCCTTGAGGCGCTCCTCTGCGGAGAGGCTGCTTGCGGGTTGAGACATTTTTTTTTTTTTTTGGATTTATATATCTATCTTTGCCTGAGAAGGTGTTGGCGTGAGGTCTTTACCAAGGGTGAGATGAGATGGACAAACTCACTGTTGGGAGATGACACTCTTGCCTTGGACAAGTTGGAGATGGCTACCAGTTCAAGAGCAAAGCCGAGGCAATTTGACTATTTCTTCAATCACAAAAAAGGAAATCAAACACGAATAGGGCGCCCTTCTATTCAAGAATCGCATAAACAACTCAACGCCTCGTCTCAATTCAAAGCATTCATCTACAAAAGAAAAAGGCCCGCGCGCGGACGTATGACTAAGAGAGAGAGAAAAAAAAGACCCAGAGAAACGGAGCCGAAGCCCGCCTTCTGTGAACATGCGGGGGGGAAGATGGATTTTGCCTCCGCAAAAGCTGAACGCCAAAACGGCTGGACTGTCATCATGTTGATAAGGACTTGAGAGGTTTTTTTTAGTACTTTGTTCGTCTCATTAGAGGAATCGTCGGGTTGGGGTTTGTTTGGGGTGAGGAGATTGGGGGGGGGGGTTTTGTGTGAAAGGGCGCGCCTTTGCCGGGTTTTGACGGCATAACGGGGAGGTGGGAAGGGAAGGGAAGCGATTTTGGGTTATTGGTGTGAGATGATTTGGCTAATTGCTCTGGAGAGGGGATATTCGTAAAGGATCAACGTCGGATTGATTGCAAACCATTTCCGCGGCAACAATTGGTGCCATGGATAGGGTTGAAGAGAAGCTATTTGATGTGATGCGTTGTCGGCCAAGGAGGATGCGGACAAGGCCGCTTTCGCTCGTCTGGCTGAGTATCGTGTGAATGCAGCCACACTGGCGGAATAGAAGTAGAAATAAAGAACTCGGTCCGATCCGCGCTGCTCGGAAATCACTGCTTCGTCGTGTTCTAGACATTGCTTGGCATTGCTAATCTGTGTTGTAGATCGCAATATGAAAAGCATGTCAAGTGGGTGTGCAAGTCATGTCTTGACGCAGCATTGCTACAAGGTGTAAGTCGAGGATAAAAATAGGACGAGGTTGATCGTGCATCGTATTCATCCGCATCCTTCACCTCGGCATGTTGATGCTGTACGATGCCTATTCTTAGCTGAGACGGTGCTACGAATGGTTGGAAAAGATGTTTCTACGCCTCACGAGGAATGGCAATGGGGCAGAGGCAACAAGTTTACCACTGGACACTCAATCTCGGGCCATCATGGCCCGAAACCACTCCACTTGGCTGGTTTCTGGAGACGTGAATTTCTTCTTCTCCACCATTCCTCTGGGGCTGAGGAACCAGTGACACGGCTTCAAGTGCTTCAAGTCTGAGTCTGATGCGAAGCAATCACAAAGCACCCAGCAAAAATCCCCGTCCAGCACGCCTTGGGCCATCTTGACAGGACCAAGTGGCCCGGAACGAAAAGAATCAAAAACGCCCCGGCGGCGGCAGATGGGATTCCAAAGTCGTCGGCGCGTTATTTGCCTAGCGGGATACGTGGATGCTTGTTGTTAGTCAAAGGGCGGGAAACGATGTGGTTGTTGCCTCGACTTTTTTGACTCCGTCGTAAGCATGATGATTAAGGCCAGCCGATTGCACCCCCCAGCCAATCAACACGCAGGGCAACTCTACGCTCGGGAATAAGATACATCTTCTTGCAGGATGTAGCTTAGTCGAAAATGACCTGTGATAATGCCTCAGCTGGGACACCGGGCCGCTCAGTCAGCAGGCTACAAAGTCCTACACTTACAACCGACATGAGACGAAATAAAAAGACCGTGCAAGTAAATGGAAGAATGCGCCTTCAAGATGGGGCCTGGAACCTCGTCCCGCCCTTTTGCATCCTGCAAAAGAGATTCCCTGCTTTTGGCGCACAAAAAAACTCCTCACGAGACGTTTGGTGGAGAAAGGGAGAAAGGGTCTGGTGTTTTGAGATTGCGTGACCCGACAGAGATTGCGTGACTCGGAAATCGGGCCAGGCTGAAGCAGGGAAAAATGTCTAGCAGACCGATGGATAGAGGAAAAAAGAAGAGAGAGAGCGTATCACCCCCCCCCCCTCGGAATACCCTTTTTCTTCTTCCTTTTACAGCTTTTTCGTTAGTACGGGGCGTGTTGTGTCCCTTGTTCTTGTTTTAGAGCGAAGCTGGTTGACGGACGGGCCACGGTTCCGGCTTTCCGTTATTAGACTGAGCGAAGAAGGCAATGCGTGCTGGGGGCTTCGATTCGTATTGATGGGTTCATCAGGTCCGTTGTGGTGAGGTGTTATGGAGTACCTGGAGAGCTAGCACAACTGCTGCTCCATTGTTGTACATTGTTAGCTGCTTACCAGTTGACGGTCTTTTTCACGGTCCACGTACGAGTATCTTACTGCCTGCTAGAGGTATGTAGGTAGGTAGTAGCCCGGAGACTTTTTCTGTTTGACTGCTGTGAAACCATGTACGAGTAGTGTAGGTACATGTAGGAGGCCATCGGTAGGGATGCCGTGATGCAAGCAGGTGCTCGTGCTTGGTTGCGTTCGTGGCCATGGCAGTTTGGGCTTGCAAGCCCTATCGAAACACCCGCTTGGGGTGGGAAGCTGACTGATGGATGGCAGATGGAGGGGGGGTCCGACAAGCAGAAACAGACAGGGGGAACCGAGAGACCAGCAGCTCTGCTGTTACAGATTCCGGTCAGGGAGGACCAGTTGATCGTCGAGCTGCAACCAGTGTGAGAATGACGGGCTGCCATGCTTCCACGCCGGGGAAATCCCACACGACGCTGCCGTGGGCGAGTCTGGACCGCGACGGCTGAGATGCTGTTCGTTGAGGTTGATGCCGGAATCCCACGTCTGACTGGACGCTGGCCCGACGGCTCCGCACGATTTACAGCACAGTACATGATGTTGAAGGGGGAGGGATCAGTAAAATGGTGTGTGCGGTTGCAGCTCTAGAACAGAGTGTGTCTGGTCTGTATGGAATAGTATCCTTGTGATATGGGTTGGATGGGCAGTCTAGTCACAGTCCAGTGCGGGCCGGTCGTGTGTAAGGTAGTTTGCGAGGATAGTTGGGGTTCGGTGCCTGTCCATCACTTTTTTTTTTTTCGTGACTTGACTGACTGACTGAACTGTGGCTGTGAATATCAATCTGTATGGCATTTGATGTACTGTCAGTATCCAATCCTCGATATATGGACGATTGGGCTCTTGTCAGAAGTCGTGATTCATCGTCTGCGACATGTACGTACCGCCGCAGTCATGCATTAGGAAGGCGGACAGAAGACTGCTTACAGCCGTTATGCCCCTTTGAGCCGGCTACGTCATTGCTCCCGCTGCGACAAGAGCTGCCCTTTTCGCCCCCCCCCCCCGTTTTTTCCCAATCCAAAAT
>MDJU01000107.1:0-70881 GCA_001721665.1 Trichoderma pleuroti
GAGCTAGCTGCCCGCCCCCAAGGCCAAGCACCCTCTTGACTCTCTGCCCAAGGCTTCCCTTCCTCTCGATGAGTGGAAGCGCCAGTACTCCAACAGCGAGACCCCCCGCTGCCCTCAAGTGGTTCTGGGAGAACGTCAACTTTGAGGAGTACTCCCTGTGGAAGGTCGCCTACAAGTACAACGATGAGCTTGCCATGACCTTCATGTCCAACAACCTCATCGGCGGCTTCAACAACCGTCTCGAGGGCTCCCGCAAGTACCTCTTCGGCTGCACCTCCGTCTACGGAACCAACAACGACTCCATCATTGAGGGTGCCTTTGTCATCCGTGGCCAGGAGTACATCCCTGTCTTCGACGTCGCTCCCGACTACGAGAGCTACGAGTTCACCAAGCTTGACCCCACCAAGCCTGAGGACCGTGCCTTTGTCGAGGCCCAGTGGTCTTGGGACAAGCCCGTCATCGTCAACGGCAAGGAGTACCCTCACGCCGACGGCCACGTCTTCAAATAAAGAACCACAGTGGATGGGGCTATGAAGTGATGATGGGTTATGGGTAAAAAAAAGGGTTGAAGGGAATGAATGATGATATCTCATGTGCTTGTACACACACACATGCCTACGTAGTCTTACACAACAAGGCCGCAGGAAACAAATTCAAAACCGTAAAAAGCGTCTAAGCTATGTGCCAGCTCCCCTTTATGTGTGAAGATGTGAAAAAAAGTATAAGATGAGGGTATCTAAAGAAGAGCTCAAAAGGCTTAATCTACCAGAACGCTCTCTGGACAGGCCAAGGAGCTTGTGTAGAGCGTACAGATCTATGTAGGAGGCATGAAGTCCCAACCAGGCTTCGTCAAAATATGCGCTGTATGTGTATGTAACCAAAGAACCTAGGAGCCAAAGAATCGCTATGCCATAGGGAAGTCTGGCGGCGGCGGTAATCTATAGCTCGAGTCGATCCTAAAAGGACGATCTCGTATGTAGCTGCTGATGTTGGTCTGGTAGCAGAGGGTATTCAGATAGTCGTGGACCTGCGGCAGCACGTTGGGAGGTTCGTTGGCGAGCCCCTCAAACTCGGGCAGCTGGAGGATGTTGTAGGGCTCGCTGCGGCCCTTTTCGGCCGAGTCGTCGACGAGGACGGTGTTTGTCTGGTCCCAGCGCTGGCCCTGGGCGGCGGCGGGGTGGGAGGCGGCAACACTGGGGTCGTTCCAGATGCTGGACAGGCGCTTGTAGCACTGGATGCGGGCGGAGTAGTCGGCGGGGGAGAGGCCGAACTTGTCGCGGCCCCAGATGACGAGGCACTTTGCACGCTGCTGGGGGGAGAGCAGCTGGGAGACCATCTTGTCGACGTTTTCGGGGCGGGCCGAGGACCAGATGGCGACGTGGAAGGTGTCGACGCAGTAGTCGAGGAACTCGCGGGCGTGGGGCCGCTGGATGAAGTTGAAGGAGTTGCGCTTGTTGGGGCGGTAGAGCAGCGTGCCGTTGAGGTCCACGACGACGAGGATGCGGGCGGGGGCTGGCGGAGGGAGGACGGGAGAGAGAGGGACTGGGGCGATGTAGAGGGGCGTGGGATCGGGGATGCCGCCGGATGCTTTGCTGGGGGCGACGCGCCCGTCTTGAGGGAGGTTCTTGGGGGGGGGATCGGGGCCCGGTTGGAGGGGGTCTGGCGATGAAGTTGTTGTTGGAGTTGTGGAAGTTGTTGGGAGGGAGGTTCATGAAGTTGGCGTTGTTGAGGTCGAAATTGTTCCAGTTGTAGGCACTGAAAAAAGGATAGACTTGTTAGTACTTTGATTTGTGAGAGAAGGGGAATTTGTTTGATCGTTCGTACCCGTGCTGGCCAGAGACAGGAGCAGGAGCAGGAGCAGGAGCAGGAGCAGGAGCAGGAGCAAGATGTTGCTCCATGTGGTTCAAGGCAGCCTGTGCCTGTGCCTCTGCCAACGCTCTCCTCGCCTTTGCCTTTTTATTCTCCTTTAGTTTTCGCGGCAGCACATACGGCGCCTTGGCTGGCGGCTGGGGAGCCGCAGGGCTGATGAGGCTGCCCTCGGAAGTCGGCGCAATCGCATGGGGCGCCAGGTTGTTGAGCAGAGTCAGCCCTGGGATCTGGATGCTCTGGGGCTTCATCTTGTCTTTTCCTCTGCCCTTCTTGCTTGGCATTGGGGAATAGTGAACTTCTGCAGAAGAGCGTAAAACGAGCGGCGGACGTTCCTCGTGGGCCTGTGACCTGACGGCCTCGGAGGGGGATTGTCGTGGCGGCGGACTGCGAGATGAAGGATTCTGGTGTTTGCTAGACAGTGGCTGTGTTCGGATATTGTTTGCGGTAGAGCGTGCTGAGCAGGAGAGTCCTGTGATTACCCTGCGTGGCCACATTAAGCGCTCCTCTGACGGTTGCAAAAGGGCGAATGCTATCGAGGCGAGATGTTGGTTTATTTGCACTAGAACGAGAATGATTGAGTTTTGGGTTGGTCGAATAACTTTCCAGACGCTAAGCCCCCACATATTTGCTGGTTACTTGCATAAGTCGCCCATTAAACCGTGCAGACGAGCCGGGGTATTTTATCGATAAGATAACGCCCCCCCCAGAAAATAATTTGTAGCAAGAAGATTACTGCTTGTAGCTTTTAGGGTGGAAGATTGCTGCGATAATCCAACATCAACGCTTTGTACGCGCTACGAAAAATGTCCTCGAAACGGAAACTCGGCTCCTTGGGTCTTGAGCGACGGGTTAAAGCCCGGCGTGAGGAAGATTGGGAACCGGAATTGAGTGCCAGCGAAGAGGATGATTCAGGAGAAGAAGTCTCTGAAGAAGGAGATGACAGCGGTGATGAGGATGAGGATTTGGATGAAGCAGAGTCTGGTTCAGAGGTATGTAAAAAAGAAGGAATCTTTCTACCTACACGTCTACGGTACTTATTTATTGAACCATCTATAGTCTGAAGAAGCCGAGGAGGATGCGTCAAAGGTCGACTTCTCATCCATCTCCTTCGGCGCATTAGCTCGCGCAGCAGCTAGCCTGCCTCCCTCTCTGAAGAAGAAGAAGAACAAGGCGGACGCCTCCAAAGACGATGGGCCTACAGAACGCACAACCAAGGAGTCACTAAGACGAGAGCCGAAAAAGCCATCAAGCCGGGTAGACGCATCGAAGCGAAGCTCCAAACACGCGCCGCAGGAAATGACGTCCAAGAAGCCCGTCAGCAGGCGCCGCGAAATCCTGGCCGATCCGCGCCGCAAGACGCGCGACCCGCGGTTCGACAACCTCTCGGGAGAGGTGGACGAGACCAAGGTTGCGCGCAACTACGCTTTCCTGGACGAGTACCGCGAGAGCGAGATGGCAGAGCTACGCATGCAGATCAAGAAGACCAAGGACGTTACGGTCAAGGAGGACTTGAAGCGCCAGCTGCTGTCTATGGAATCCAAGAAGAAGGCGCGCCAGAAGAAGGAGGAGGAAGTAAAGCTGCTGCAGGAGCACCGAAAGAAGGAAAAGGAGTTGGTGGCGCAGGGCAAGCAGCCGTTCTACCTGCGCAAGAGCGAGCAGAAGAAGCAGCTGCTGATGAACAGATATGCAAGTATGAGCAAGTCGCAAGTCGACAAGGCGATTGAGCGGAAGCGGAAGAAGGTGGTGGGCAAGGAGAAGAAGGAATTGGCTTCGCTGGAGAGGAGGTCGAGGCGTCATTAAAATTCCCCTCTCCATCTTTTTACATGTAATGAGTTATGACAGAACGCGGAGCAGAAAATCCCTGCAGTTACTTGCTTCTTTTTGCCCCTTACTCGAAGTGGACGATGCCACGGTGAACAGTTTTGCCCGCAACTTTCATTTGGGTTTCCTTGACTGTTGTGAACAAACTGGTCACGGAGCTGTTTGTGAAGAATCACTTCGAATTGACGCCAAATGGGCACTACATGGCCGATTTGAGCCATCATTGCATACCACAGTACCGAGAATAGAGTTTGGAAATCGACAGCAGCAAAATCCACTCAAACTGCAGATCTCCCCTGTCCAACTGCGTCACAGGCTGAATGCTAGAGCGCCGAGTGTTATGGCGATGGCTTCAAGAGATGGGCACTGTGAGGTCATTGATCACCCCGGTGATGAGGACGAATTCTGAATTCTACCCGGCGCCATCATGGTCTGAGCCGCCTCTTCACGTGTTTTATCCTAGCAAGCGTTGCATGGCGGTCAATGTCAGAATATGACATAGTTGTGCATGAGGTGTCGACTTTGTTGAAACTGCCGCTGATGCGTAATCGAGGCTCATTTGATAACTGCTGACTAGTTTGCTAGAAGTTCCAAGAGCGAACCAGTTCCAAGACTATGAGAAAAGGAAAAAAGGAGGCCAATGGGTAAGCGTGAATCTTGGCATCACGATGAAATCTGCAAAACCGACATGATTAGTACTTTGCCACTTCGTCACAGTCGAGCATGTAACGCTCCGTGCGAGTCTGATGCGACTCTAGCGGTCCTCACAAACGACAGGCATGCAGTTAGCCGCGCTAGCTTCATCATCACTTTGATGGCCGTCGACGTATAATGGTCTCTTGGCTCTGAAGATGCTGTTGGATGAATGACTGTGTTGTACTGTACCATTGGACGATTCTTCAGAGATGTCTTGAATGGAGGCAAATATCAAGTCGTACAAACGTCATACTCTGGCTCAGGCTGGTATGACGTGAAGGGCATTGTCTCTGCTCATCGTACCCCACATGGCCATGGCATTTGCACGTTGCCATCCTTGTGTGAATGGCCTCCCTTCTTTTGACGATTCATGACCTTGGTCACAGTTGTTCAACATGGATAAGATACAGAGGTGATGATGGTTCCACTGTTGTTGAAGTCGTTGAAAGGTTTGCATCTAGTGGTGACAGAGTGAAGCTGGTCCTCTCGCACGACAGGGGCCAGAGGTTGCGAGGGACTGTTGAAAGCCGGGATCGTCGCCTATACTTGCAGAGCAATATGTACATGCTTGAACATGCAAGCAATCGATTCTGGCTGACCTGGTGTTGGCTCTCACCGAGGTGTAACTAAGAAGGAGAAAAAGAAGGCCAGGTGGCGTTTGTGGATCAGCGAATTAAACTGGCGGTTATGGCCACTCGAGATCTGGACAAAGACACATGGATTCGACGGATCGAGCAACGCTGGTTGGCCTCTGCAAATGTCTTGATCCACAAGAAAAGTCCACCAACAAGTTGACCTCTACGGATGGTGCCGTGCAACGTGGTTAGTTTAGTCTCAAGAGGGAAAGCAAAAAAGAAAGAATTGAGGCTGGCCCCCGTCAAGCTTCTGGGGGGGAAATGATGTGATGGTTTAGCACAAAGCTTGGTTCGCTTGCGGAGAGAAGCATGTCGAAGACTCTGGGATGTCGATCACCGGGCGTGTGACGCAGGGACCTTGAAGCTTGGTCGTGGGAAGAAGCCCAATGATGAGCCACGCAGGACTCCGTATGAGACGTACAGTAGCACCAGATTGGGGCAGATTTACTCGTTGAACCGCGCGTGACGATCATGAACAGCTTTGGGATAACACGAGAGTCGATCCAACGCACCGCAATGGCGTAGAGGAACGTAATGTGGACCTCGTGACGGAGGCGGCGAAAACGGTGGCCCAGATCGAGCAACGTTTTCAAAACTTGGAACATCGCCGTTTTCGCAGTGGGGTAACGGGTGACATCACAGACAGCGGCCTTCCATTGGGTATTCCAGCCAGGTTTTTTTTTGCTTGGTTCGACTCGACGTATCAACAGCTGTATGTATGTAATGCGTCAGTCCTACAGTACGGCTACCGCTGCTGTAGGAGCCTTGGCCGTACTGTTTCCCTCCTTGAGCATTGTGACTTCATTCAGACTGCAAGGCGTCTGGAGAGGCGAGAGGGGGGGGGGGAATCGGATGGGGGCAGGCGGGATCTGGGCTTCGTGCCGGTCGTTCTCAATGTTTTCTCTTTGCAATAAAGTTGGATATTGAACGAAGCGGCGCTGTTTGATCTCGATGGGGGCCCACGTTGAATACGTCGAGGTTGAAAGCCACAGCATGTGTATCTGCTTCGTAGGGCCTAGTTTGATCAACGGTTGAGCTCACATCTCGATTTGGGGCCGAACATCTGCTAGGATGCCGCATCATGGAATAAGACGGGCCTCTGAATGCATGGATGGGGTGAGAGTAACACGGTTCAGGTTCAGGCACACAAACTCCATCCCTACCTGATTGGAGCCAGTGATCGTAGCTTGCTTGCTTCTTTCTTGAACCCTGGTCCCGTGAGGAAATGGAGACAAAACACTCTCGATTCATCGATGGCCCAAGGGGGCAGGGGGTGTTGATCTGGGCCTGTCTGTCCGCGTTTCCTCCTCTTTGGAGCTTTTGGAGAGACGAATCTGCCCGCGTTTCGTCCTTCTTGGGGAGATTTGCATATAACACCGGATACGCTAGCGATGCATTGAATAATTCGAAATCTCTGGCCAATGGCACAGATGGAATATCCGGAAGCCCCGGTTTGCGGCCTCTGTCAATGCTGAATAATGGACAGAGGACGAGAAGGTCGATGTTCCCCAGCTTGCAGCATGGCGTAAACGTTGTGTGACACGAGAAAAGGGTCTCGAACATTTCGACCTTGTCCAAGGCATGGCCTAAAGAGGCCGGGCGCATGCATTCAGTTGATGCAACGGGCGTTTTGTGACAGAAGAGTAGCGTGCCATTGCCGCCTGTTGCCTCTTACCCCAGAGCCTTGTGGGCAACATACAGACAGTAGAACGAAGACACATCAAGCCCGTAATTCCCAATTCCTGGAGGATGGGCGCCCACAGTATCGCGTCGACGGTACGGCACAGTACTTGGTCGAGTCTGTCCATCTGCATCTGCCTCCCAGAAGAAGCATTTGAAAGAAGCCCAAAGAGGGACGGTATGACACGCGTGTGACGAGCATGACGATGTCCGATCCGCAGGGTCTCTGGCAGGCAAAACTTGGACCGTTTTCTCCAGTTCCGCCGCCCACCGTTTTCTCCTGCTCATGCTTCCTGCGCATCGCCTCCAGAACTTGGAAGAGCAGCAATCTGCACATCCCTGGACAATCTCCATCTCGGTCTAGGCCTGGCCCACTACTATGAGTGTGGTGGCGTGGGCCATTGCAGGACCCTGAACTGAACTGAACTGAGCAAACAGAAGAGAAGGAAGAAAAAGGGTGTCGAGCTTGTTGCGGAGCGGTGGGTGGGTGAGCGAGTGGTGGAGCGTTCTAGCACCAAAAGAGGCGCTGGAGGCGATTATCACCAGCCAGAGAGCAGCCCAGCAGGGAACAGGCCTTGGTTCGCCCGTGCTAGCAATGAGGTGGTAACGCCATTTTCACTGCGCTACCGCCGGTTGATTCGCCCACTGCCGATCAGCTCGTCTGGCGGGTGTGGTCTTGTGTCTGTCCTGTGAGTGTTGCGTGTTGTAATTGGCATGCAGTTCGAGGGGTGGGAAAAGGTCGAGAGAGAGACCCCCAGTTTACTTTCTCCTAGTCTAATCAATCCCCCTTGAATGCATGTCGAGAGTCAATTGAGGGGAAAAGGATCCATTGCATTTGGGTTGGTCGAGGGGCCCTGGATTCGATTCTGTCTGTCTTGCACGTTTATAAAAGACCCTGAGATCCGCACCTTTTTGGTTCCAGGCTCGCCACGACAGCATCTGGTGATTTCCACAGCCTTGTCTCCTTGTTCACTACGTCATCCTTAATAAGCCCATCCAACACCTTCCATCAACAGACTCAATCAGTCAACTATTTATACTTATACTCTCACCTCCTTGCTAAAGACTCCCATCGTATCATCATCATCCATCAGCAACTGGAGGACACAACGTAACACAACCACCCTCGGCAATCTCAACACCCTCAACATTCATAAAACATCACATCAAAAAACGCCCCTCATGATGCCCGGCAGACAAGACGCCTATTCCGTTTCCATGCCTACAAACTCTCCTCCTCCTCCCCAGAGCATCTCCAGCTACTCCCGCTTCATCCACGACCACACAAAGCGCCAAATGCAAGCCTTTGGAGCCGCCCTCTCGCCCACAAGTTCTGGTGCTTCGGCCCGATCCTCCGTCGGCACCTCCATGACCAACGGCACAGCACCCGCCATGTAACCATCACCATATCTTTGCATTTTCTGCGGGTGCCCCAAAAAGCGAAACCTCGCCGCTTGAATTTGCGCATGTTTAGCTTTAGCGGTGCTTCTTTTTTCCCCAGTGGTTTGCCACTATGGCAAAACTACATTGGCAATCTCGATTGGACATGAAAATGAATTCCGGGACAGTCCTGCAGCAGAATAACGCCGTCGACATGGCAAACCCCAAGATTGGAATGCCTGCATAGATACAAAGCAACTTCTTCTTTTTCCATTTACCAATCACGCATCTACCTACACTACAGCAAAAGCAACTCTTGCGTCACACCGAACACGAGCCGACTTGGGGCCATTCGCTAATTTGTCGCTCGTTTCTACTTATTTACTGCTGATTTTCACGACTTATATGATACACGCATGGCGTTTGGGGGGAATTTATGGCAGAATACTAATTGGTTTGGGGATTTGGATTTCCTTTGACGGAGTACATACGTGGGACGGTTGGAAGGACGAGGGGGGCTATATCAGGCTGGAAAAAGCCACCGTACATGAATGATGATAGCAATCGACGATGCATACACGAATTGAGACGATTCCAATCCCATGGCAATCTTTCTTTCTATCCAGAATCTACCAGCTGTTTCGCTCTCAATTTATATGAAGCCAAGTGACCATGTGTGATGTGCGCAATAGTATGATTGATCAATGAAACCCAACCCATTTGCACCTGGTAGTAAAACCATCCCTGTATTAAGCCATCCCTGTAAAACGCCATACAATAAATCAAGGGTAATCGAATCTTCATGTTTCGTAATATTCGAGGCGCAACGCTCAAAACGCCTCCTTTGCATCTCCCCCCCCCCCAGCCATTACACCAAAGAGGGCTTCTTTTTAATACCAAGCAACGCAGAATGATCCTTCTTTTTCTTCACCACTCTCTTGAAAGATGTCGGCGGCGGTGGGGGCGGCATAGATGATGATGATGATGCTGTGCTAGACTCTAGCGAGGGCACAGCTTTCTCCCTGGCAATGTCACCGTCTCTTGATGCTGGAAACTCGACACTTTCAGTCGCTGTTTCCTCCAACTCGCCTGGACCATCCGAGGCAGAATTGCCCTGTCGCTTTGCGGCTGCTGCAAACGCTCGTCTGGCCGCTTCTTCATCCTCTCTATCCTGTCGTTCCCGCTCCGAGTCCTCAGCACGAACTATAGAGTCTGCATAATCCGTGCCTTCTTTTTCGGATCGATGTATCCTTGCATTTCGCTGTCGGATTTCATCAAGCGCATCGGCCGCAGCCATTTCGCGTCGGGCATCAGCATTCTTGGCCTCGAGATCCTCCATGGCGTTCTTCTCTTCCTCGCCCGCCGCTTCAGCTTCCTCTCGCTCCAGCCTGTCCAGCCTCTCCTCCACCGACTCCTCAGCTAGTTCTCGATTCCTCCAGGGCTCAAACGAACGCATGGCGCCCTTGACCATGGCGTAGTCTGTGTTGCGCGGGTCCGTGCGAAAGGTAATCTCGGCGCTGCATCTCGTGCACTTGATGTGGAAGAAGAGGATCTGGATGCCGAGATATTTCTCATCGGGCCTGATTTCCTTGCGAGAGTTGAACTTGCGTCCTTTGTATATGTATTCGCCACAGCTTAAACACTTCATGGAAAAGGGAGCCATGAGTCGGACGGTTTGGATTCTCGGCCCAGTGGGTTTGGGTCCTCGGCGGCGGCTGATATCATTGGGATCGAAATCCGGGGGGTAGTACTTCTGAAGGACTTTACGCTCAGACATTTCGGGCTGTGGTGTTGGAGATCGTGGTTGCGGGGTGAAGAACGCGAAACAGCAGCTGAAAAGTCTGAAATAAGGAGATTGTGAAGAGAGAGTTTGATGGCGTGGCGTTGATGCAGTAACAATAAATGTTGACATCCAAGAAGAAAGAAGGCTGAGGTAAGGTTTTGGAGAAACCTCGGCAAATAGATTGTGTGGCGATAAGATAAGATTTCGTCGCCCATGCAAGGCTGAGCCCGGAAACACCTTGAACTGCCATCTCCATAACAACCCTCACATTTCACGTATTATCCGCCCTCCCGTTCTGATTTTGACTGCCGCTGCAGTCGGATCCAATATCAGAAGAATAATCCTTTACAACAACAAAAAAGAGCAATATGCCCAAAGCAGAAGTTGGCTCAACCAAGCACTTGAGCAACAAGCTCAAGTCAAAAGGCCTTCAGCGCCTGAGATGGTACTGTCAGGTCTGCGAAAAGCAGTGTCGCGATGCCAATGGATTCAAGATGCACACACAGTCCGAAAGCCACGTGCGACAAATGCTCGTCGTCGGCGAGGATCCGAAAAAATTCATCAACCAATACAGCGACGAGTTCCTAAAGGACTTTCTGTCGCTGCTGAAGACGGCTCATGGAGAGAAGCAAGTCCAGATCAACCAGTTCTACCAGGAATACATTGCCAACAAAGAACACATCCACATGAATGCGACGAAATGGCCGTCGCTGACCGAATTCGCCAAATACCTGGGGAAAGAGGGCATGTGCCGAGTGGAAGAGACGGAAAAGGGTCTTCACATTAGCTGGATTGACAACTCGCCCGACGCTCTTCGACGACAAGAGGCGCTGAGGAGGAAGGAAGCCCAGGATCAAGGCGACGAAGAAATCGAGCAGCGCATGATTCGGGAACAGATCAAACGAGCACAGCAGAGCGCCGGGAAACGCGATGGAGAAGGCGAAGAGGAGTCGGAAGACAGGGAACTCAAAAGACAAGATGGCGAGAAAATAAAACTATCGTTTGGCGCGAAGCCTAAGCCGGAGCAGGAGCCCAAATCTACAGAGGAGAAGCCTGAAGGACCAAAAGATGCCGAAAAGAACGAGGGGACTGATGCCGCCGCGTCAAAGGAGGAACCAAAGCCAGCCGCGAATAATAAAGGGGTGTTTGGCGGGGTGTCTCTGAAGTTTGGCGAAAAACCACAGACGAAGAACGTCTTTGCCCAGGCAAAGAAGAACGCGTTGGCTTCGGGGTCGAAGAAGGGCTCCGTACTACAACAGCCCAAGAAGATGAGCGAGGCCGAGAGGATCATGAAGGAAGAATTGGAGAGGAAGAGACCCAGCGGCTCGGTCGGGTTTGGGATGCCTGGGGGTAAAAAGCAGAGGAATCATTGAAAGAAACCACGAGTTGGGACGCGTTTTGGGGGGTTTGATATAGCGTATAGATTGCATATGGGAACGGATGTATTTTGTAGCATGTTGCGTTTCCATAGATACCATAATGACATAACAACAATTTATAATATTAATCTTTGGTCCTCCAATGTTTGATTCCATCACCAAAACGCCGTATTCGCCTCTGTTGTACGCCAAATCATTGTGTGAACACCCATCCTCGTTAAGCATCGGCCTCGGTCTGCGTGCCATCTCTCCTGTATCATCAAGTCAGTCTCTCACTCTCGCCGAAACGAAAAAAAGCAAATGCTCCCAAAAACGTACGGAATATATTGTATCCTATACTCATCCTCCAAAGAGGACCGAATCTCGTCCGGGAGCTGACCCGAGACCTTGATCGCGTACACGCCGGGCACATAGCCGTCCAAGCGCTGCCACTTTGCGACCCACGACTTGGCCGGGTTGGCCAGCGTTATCAAGCCCTCAAAGACCTGCGACGTGCAGCTTTCGATCTGGTCCTGCGAGCCGATGAGGTGCAGGAACTCTTCGCAGTTGGGGCATCCTTCGTCGCGGAAGCGCTGTCAAGATTTGGGAGGTCAGCAGGGCTCGCGTTTCTGGGGGGGAAGAGAAGAAGAGAGAGACGGACGCTGTATGTCATGACGATGGAGCAGACCATGCAGGCGCGCAGGTAGCGCTGCTGGCCGGGGGTGACGAAGCTGGACATGCTGCGCGGTAGAGGGAGGGAGAAGGCGAGGTTTGTTTGGGTTGAATTGGCAAGGCTGAAGATTGAAGATGGATATCAATGGGCCATTTTGGCGGAAAGGCGCTGGAGGAACGCTAGTGCGGAATTGCTTCCGGGGCGTGAAGTACGTACCTTGTGCTGGAGCTGTCCGCAGTGTTTTGACATGCAAGAGGATCTATGCGAAATGTTGCATTTATATAAAATCAATTTCAAATATTTGATTTATTTACTTCTTCATTTCAATAAGTCTTCGATTCAATGGGTATTGCATCTCGTTTTTGTGTTCCTATGATTCCATAAATTCACCAGACTGCGCTACAAACGATGCATCTAACTCAAAACATGCAACAAACGCAATTTAGATTTTCATCCTTTCCACGAAAAAACACCACCACCAACTCTAATAACTTACGCTTTTCCACTCAAATTGTCTGATAAGATGAGCCAAGACACAAATTTAGAGGCTGAGAGGTCAATACTGGACAAGACGAGACTTTCCAAATCGCACGAACTCCTCACATGCACCATCAGGACGCCACCCTTCTCATACGTCCATCTGGAGCTTCTGACGAACCCTCCCGATGCTGCCGTTGAGCTCGACAATCTCCAGGTCAAATCCTATTGCACAGCCGCATTACGTCAGTTCCTTGGAGTAACCGGCGCCGCAATTCCTCTTGACGTGCTCAAAGTCGAGGGATCGGAATGCTGGGTTCGAGTGCCCCGAGACGATCTCGGCTCCTTTGCTGCGGCGCTTACTGCCTGGAAAGGCACCAGTGATGGAGGCGTCGAGTCTCTCCTACGAATCAAGCAGTGCTCCGACTGGCTCGGCGCAATGGTTGGAAGCCACGGACAGGATCGGCTGTGGAACAATTGAGGCATTGATGCTGCATAACCTAAAATACCTGATCTACAAAGGGGTATATCTAAGTGCCGCCTCTTACATGGCCATATTTTGAAGCTTTTTACTGTTTTTTGATACCCCGTCAGATGCCTGGAGGCTACGGGTTGAGATATGCCCCCAGGCTCCTAGAAGCACTTCATCGCCTCTCTTTGGATCGACCTAATACCTTACATGAGGGACGACATTAGAGAGCTCTGAGCATAGGCCTATTTTATCATGTTAGAGCCGGCTGCTGCAATAGCAAAGGGAAGAGGGACAAGAGGGTGGGAGACTCACCATTGGCCGAATGTTCGGGTGCGGTACCGCATCAAACTGCTCGTACCGAAGCTTGTAGTCAGGTCCAATGTTGATGTAAGCGCCCCTGTTCTCGGTTGAGTCACAATATCTCGGAGCGGAGAAGACTAAAAGATTGTCAATCATTAGTTTTTTTTTTGGGACGCGGCGATGGAAGCTAGTCCAATCAACATGAGACTTACCAGTAATGCATTTGCCATCGTGCTGCACTTCGTAGCCATCCATGCGCACTTCGTGACTTCGAATGACGGCCTCCAGACCATTGTTCTCGCAAAACCTCTTGGTGACATCGGGGCCGAACTGCATGCCAACTCCTCGCTTGCTGGGTCCTCGGCCGGGTTCGTCTTGAGGATCAGTCCACAGCATCTCCATCATCAGGCCTGACTGGCCAGGCTGGCGCTGGCTGTGTCGGTTCAGCTTGCGAATGTCGTCCAATGTAACTTTGTCATCGGAGAAGAGACCGCCGTGGAGAACCAAGTACTTGGATCCAATTAATGTGGCCAGGGCCAATGCTGAGAAACTCTCGGAGAATAACCTGAAAATCCTGCGATGGTTGTCAATAAATGCTGACCGTATTGGTGCCAGAGTTCAAAATCCAAACCTACCTGTCGTTGTACTTGGCTTTGCATTCTCCTTCAAAGCCGTAGACCTTGTTCATGTCATCTGTCTCGTGATTACCTCGGTTCAGGAAGAAGTTGTTGGGTCGTAGCCACTTGTAGGCGTACAGTAGTAACGCAATCTCGGTGGACCAAGAACCCCTGTCGACGAAATCGCCGTTGAACAGGTACCAGTGCTTATCCGATGGAACACCGTTTCGTCGGAACAATTCCATGAGGTCAAAGTACTGGCCTAGATTCGGGAATAGGTTAGCACCATGCAATAACCAATAATAGCCATGCCATAACATGTTTTGCCTACCGTGGGTATCACCGCAGACAGTCAGCTCGACTCCCTCGGGAACTTCCACCTCCACCATGGTGGGCTCCTCGTATACGATTTTCTTGACGGCAATGATGATTTGATAGACGTATTTCTTCGCAAGGAGCTTGCCATTCTTGAATCTCTCAATCATGTCGTCGATGAATTCCTGGGTCATCTCGCTTCCGAGTTTTACTCCGTCATAGCCATCCTCCACGGCCATGGAGTCCAAGTCAAGCCCCTCCGCAGCCGACGGCTCATCGCCGACTTCGATGGCGGCGAAGAAGGCCAACTGGCGCACAATCTTCTTGCATTCCTCCAACTTGAGTCGCGCATCCTTGTTGTTTGGGTCCAGCCGGACGCACTCCTTGAAGTCTTCAATCGCATCCTTGGGTTTTAGAATCGCAGTGCGGGCGAGGCCTCGGCGGAAGTATGCCTACACATCGAAAAAAAAACCTTGATTTAGCCCCCAAACTCTGGTACAATGCGGCCGTGGAAATCTTTTTACCTTGACCAACTTCGGGTTGATCTCGAGGGCCTTGGTGGCGTCGGCAATGGCATATCCGTATGCTTCTGTCTTGATGTATGCCTAGCAAGCAGAGTCACAAACGTGTTAGTCAAGCTGCAGCCTGGGGTCTGGTATAAAGACCGAGCCGGAGCGAAGTCGGGTTTACACACTTGGGCTCTGTTGGTGAAAAACGTGGGCTCGGAGGCATCTGCGTCGATGGCCTTGCTGTAAAAGGTAATTGCTGTGGGAAAGTCCCCGGCGGAGAAGGCCTTGTTTCCCTGGTTCTTGAACTGGACAGCCGTTTGCGACATGGTGAAGAGGGGTGATTATATTGTAGGCTGGACTGGAGCACGCGGAGATATTGGGAGGGACTCCTAGGGCCGTGATATCGCGTGCGCCAGACCGGGGCAAGGCAAATTCGCAGGATTCGGAGATGGGAGGATGCACAATGGGAAATCTATACAAGAAAGACGGGCTCTTTGTCCTCGGCCGGTCAACGTCACAGGCGCAGCGTCTTGGAGGAGCAAGTGAGAGGTTTGGACTTTTCGCAAAGAGAGCCCAAAAGCTGGAATCGATAAAGAACTGGGGATGCAGAGTGGGTTCTGGATTTGGGCTAACAAGGTCCGAATGAGGAGAAGACCATGGAAGTGCAGATGCCCGTCTAGGCTCCTCCAGACGCTCCTCCATAGGCTGCCGGGCCCCTGTAAGTCTACCCATGTGCCCTGTGGATGTCGGAGGCGGCCTGGTTCCAGCGGCCTGGCCAGCCCCCAAGGCCAGCCTGTGGCTTTCCGTCCATTGCGCATTGATTGGATTTGACAAAGCCCGGATGGCGGCCATGTGCTGGTGCTGGTGCTGGTGCTGGTGCGTGCTGCGGTCGGATAGATGCATGTACCTGTACATGTGCATGTGGCGGCTCGTGGGGGCGAGTGACAAGGGCCTTTGCTGGTGTGGCGGTACTTTACTTTTCACATGGAGCTTGTCATCCATTCATTTCGACAACCCAAACTCTCCTGCTTGCACATCAACAAACAACACCTCGTGCCATTTTGCCATAATCAAAAGGCCAGCTTCACATCAACAAATCTACCCTCCAAGGAACCACGGCCATACAACATACGGCAGAACCTGAAACTAACTAATCGCGGGCTTCGTCTTGACACCGGCGGCCATGGAGTCTGCGGCTGGGGCCTCAAACGCCCTGGTGCGTAAGAGGACCGACACGGATCTGATGCCACCTCCACCGCCAGCAAAGAAGATCAAGAGGCCCAAGAAAGTGCTGGATGAGGATACGTACACGGAGGCGCTTTCGCAGATTATCGCCAGGGATTTCTTTCCCGGCCTTTTGGAGACGCAGACCCAGCAGGAGTATCTGGATGCGATGGAGTCGAAAGATGCCTGCCTGGATATCAAGCGCCAGCCGGAGACTTCGACACGTCATGACTCCTGGTCGAAAACCTACCAGAGCCTCTTCATCAATCAACAACACAAATGGCAGCGGCACTCCCACTAGCTATGCTGGCGATACACCAGCGTCCGTGGCAACAAGCGTCGCGCAAGACAAACCGGGGCTGGACCTCAACCTGAGCTTGTCCACATTCCAGGCCACCTACACTAGTGAAGACAATGAGAGCTTCTACAAACTAATCGACAAACAAAACCAGAAGAGGGCCGATAAATACGCCTGGCTCTGGCGTGGAAATAAGCTTCCTTCGAAGCAGATGATTAAACAGAAAGAGGTCACCGACAGACTGGAACAGACGCGGAGTCTTGTTGACGATGGATTTAAGAGAGATTTATTGGCCATTAGGGATGTCGAAGAGCGGCCTGCACGGCCAGACTCGTGGAAGGCAGCCCCACGGAACGGCCTCATGTTTGAGCCGGAGGGCCTCGAAGACGGAGTCAAGACGATTGCTGAGAGCTCAGAGGAGCAGTCTCGCATGGCGCCAAGGTCGATTAGCTACGAGAATACGAGGATGCCACAACTTCATGTACCACAGCGACCCCCATCACCAACCATGTCGTCAATACGCGACGCCATTGCGGGAAAGCCACGGCAGCAAGATCTCGACTCCAGCATTGTCGGCGGTGGTGAAACCCCACGAGTGAACGGGTACGCCTTTGTGGACGACGAGGACGGTGAGGACGATGCATCTGTCAAGATGCCTGCTCCTATCAACCTGGGATCCGGGGATGCGACAAACCCCTTCAAGATACAAGACCAGAGGAAGCGAGAGCTTCTTCACGAGCGAATGGTGGAGCGAATCTCCAAGTCGAAGAGCGAGTCTCAGCGAAGAGGATTCACGGGCAAGGCCAATCAGATGGAGACACCGAGATTCACCAGTGGCCCGAGAGCACCAGGAGGCTTGACACCGGCGGCCCAACGATTATGGAGCAAGATGGCGACCCCGCTGAAAGGGAAAGCAGCCGATTCCTTTGGACAAGCAACTCCAAGGAAACCCAAGGGCTCGCTTTTGAGGAGCGTCAGCAGAGTGCCCCCCAAATCAGATTAATGCGGCTATTCCTGCTTCTGGACACTAGCAACATTGCTCATTTTACCTATACGTGTTTTATTCTTGAAAGAGCGATACAAGGATATTGGTGGTGTTTTGGAAACTGAATTAGCACGGCGTTTTTACGAGGGACAATCATGACATGGGAATTTAGACACCGAGTTTGTTAACAAGAAGGGATATATAGAGGGCCGAGAAGATGTTTATTTATTCATATATTTATATTATTTTCACAGTATCATCCATTTGCTAGTCTGATCTAGATTGCATTCCCAGTCGCGCAGAGCCCACTCATAAATTAGAATCCATGATGCGCTTTGGTGACATGCAGTTCCGTCGCCCCGCTTAACTGCATAATTTGACGACATCCAACTAAAACTTGGCGGCCTTTTCCGAGCTGCCACTCAATCATACGAATCTTGAACCCGCAAAACAGGAGCTTTTCAAGACTCTGCCTTTTTTTTTGGTTTCGGCGATCCGCGGCTGCTTAGTTCACATGGGTTTTGTGAGCTTTGCGATTGACCTTGCGGCGGTGCTCAATGCCTCTCGGTCCGTCGCATCAAAGCATGTCGCTCTCCGCGGCCGGCAGCTCGACGTCTACAGCAGGACGTCGAGCGTTGCGTCTCTGGTGAGGAACAAGGCTGCTGGTCCAGTGCAAACGGAAGTGTCAGAGCAAAAGGAGCCGGCAGACGGAGGTGAAGCTGTGGGAAGGGAGGCTGTGGAAGCTGAGGATGTTGGCGAGAAGAGCTCCGAGTCTGCGCCGGTTTCTGAGGCGCCAAAGCCGGGAGACTTCAAGGCCCACGAGCAGCCAATCTTCAAAACTTCACCATCTGGAAGTGATTTCACACGACAAACAACAGAGAATGCGCCTGTGAATGCCTCTTCGGCTCAGAACCAGGACCAGGTCAAGGAGGAGTTGGATGTACCTCAGGGGATTGACGTCAACATCTTTCACACTGCGCGAGGCTCCCAAATTCTCGACTCATTACGCAAGCAACATGGAAAGCCGGAGAGCCGAAAGGAGGCTGCTGGTAGTGCTGCAAAGGAGCATCCTCTGCGATATTGGCCGCGGCCACCTCCTGTTGTGGAGGATGGTACTGAAGACACCACTCCTACTCCGTCAACTTCTGCTGAGGCTGAGACTATTAGTGTTGATGCTACGGATCATAAAGCTCAGCCAGAGTCTATAGGAACCACAACACCGGAATCAACAAGTACGCCTCCTGAACCCCAGGTTGTACCAGAGGCTGCTACAGAAGCTGCTACAGAAGATAGTACAAAGGCTTCACCAGAGCCTGTGCCGGAAACTACACCAGAAAACTCACCAGAGAGCTCATCAAGCCCTCATGCAGTTACAGAAGAACCCCAGTCCAGCACCGTCAAGGTAGACGAGGAAATAGTCGAGGCTGTGAAAGCAGCGGCCATCCCCGAAGCACAACCAATGAATATACCTACCTATCAGCTTCGAGAATCCAAAGTACCCGCTACCCGATTCAGTCGTATCCTCAACTATGGCGGTCTGGCTGCCGGATTGTTGGGCGGAGCTGTGACGGAGAGCGTGAGCAGAGCCTTTGGAGGCGGTGGTGGAGGGTCAGTGTTACTCAGTGCGGGGAACATGGAGAGATTGGTTGCGAAGCTGTCTCAAATGCGAGGTGCTGCCCTGAAGCTGGGACAAATGATGAGCTTTCAGGACTCGAAAACGATGCCAGCCCCTCTCCAGGAGGTGCTCCAGCGGGTTCAGGACCGAGCTGACTACATGCCGGCGTGGCAGCGAGACCGTGTTTTAATCAGTAACCTTGGCTCCGACTGGCGAGACCTGTTCAGCGAGTTTGAAGAGAAGCCCATTGCGGCCGCCTCGATCGGTCAGGTTCACAGAGCCGTGCTCAAGTCAAACGGCAAGCGGGTGGCGGTCAAGATTCAATTCCCTGGCGTGGCCGATTCCATCAACTCTGATCTGGACAACCTCGGCATCTTGCTCACGGCCACAAAGCTGCTTCCCAAGGGCCTCTACCTGAACAAGACGATTGACAATGCCAGACTGGAACTCGGTTGGGAATGTGACTATTCGCGCGAGGCAGAGTGTGCGAAGCGCTACAAGGAACTGCTCCGGGGCGAGGAGGACGTTTTCGAAGCCCCAGATGTCCATCCGGAGGCATCCGGCAAGCAAGTCCTGACCATGGACTTTCTCGACGGCATTGGCGTCACTCGCGTCAAGTCGTTTACTCAGGAGCAGCGCGACTGGATCGGCACGCAGATCCTGCGGCTGTGCCTGAGGGAGATTACCGAGTTCAAGTTTATGCAGACAGACCCCAACTGGACCAACTTCCTCTACAACGCCGGCACCAACAAGCTCGAGCTTCTCGACTTTGGCGCCTCGCGAGAGTTTCCCGAGGAGTTTATTTCGCAGTACGTGCAGCTCCTCGCGTGCGCATCACGGTCCGATCGAGCAGGCGTCAAGACGTTCTCCGAGGGCCTGGGATACCTGACGGGCCACGAGAGCCGGACGATGCTGGACGCGCACATCCAGTCGGTCCTGACGCTGGCGGAGCCATTCCTCGACTCGGCCCCCGAGGTCTACGACTTCAAGGACCAGACCATTACCGAGCGAGTCAGGGCGCTCATTCCCGTCATGCTGAACGAACGGTTGGCGCCGCCGCCCGAGGAAACGTACAGCCTGCACCGGAAGCTGAGCGGCGCGTTTCTGCTGTGCGCGAGGCTGGAGAGCAAAGTTCGGTGCCGCGAGCTGTTTGCCAACAGCGTGGCCAAGTCGGGCTATGCTGAGCGTTTGTGAGAGCCTCGGTCGATGGGCGTGTTGTAATACTAGCGGGACGAATATCAGCTGTAACATTAGTAAAAGATTTTTGTTAGAGAGGTGGCATTATAGATTTTTTTTTCTTACTCTTGGAAAAAGACTGAGCCGAGGAGAAGAAGAAGAAGGCATTCTTTGTCTAAATTTGCAAATTGGTACGAGCACACCATGGCCTTTTCTCACAACAACTTGGCCGCCACACATTCGAAACCGAGCCATCAAGTCCTACGGGAGGTCGCACGACGGCTTAAATGAGAGCTAGGGAATTCAATTAAAAGTAATACAGTCTCCTCTGCTAACCAACACCAATCCAAGTTTGTTCAATGCTTCCTCCATCCTCTCTTATACTGCTTCTACCCGATCAAGTCTTGTATCACTGTTCCCCCTGATGCTATTTTCGCACCCAAAACTTATAACCCATGCTCTTCACAGACTCATTCTTCACTGCTGTCGTTTACATTCCCTTGTCTTGCGGCCACGGCGGCGATGACGTCTGGCGTAGCATAGGCGAAACAATCCACCTTGCCTCTGCCAGCTCTCATGTATTCAGCTTGACCGGCATTAGGGCAACGCGCGAAGAATTCTCTGCGATATTTGACGTAAAAGATGACTGCGTAGGCGCGTTGCCAGTCTTCGTGATGGATGCCCCATACGCATTCGTCCTTTTCCACACCCGCTGTCGGCTCCGTGAATCTTGAGGGGTTGGCCTTGATCAACTTGTACATGCAAGCAATTGTAATGAGAACCAACTGACGCTGGGCCAGATTGACGTCGTCTTGTACGCAAAAGTCGTAACCGTGGTCTGTATAGCTTACTAGAACCTCATCACTTCCACGGATGTCCAAAGCTTCTTTTAACCGGTGATCCTTCCTCATCTCAGCCAAGACTGCCTAGAGCATGGCTCTATGGGTAAGTTGAATTTCACTGGCCTTTTCGACCTTGCCACGCCTGAGAAGGCCGATGAGGGGGTGTATTACACGCGGGGCTACAATAGATGATTAGCCAGCGCTTGTGACATGGTTGTAACAGGGGTGTTTTCCTCTGCCATCTGCTGCTGCTGCTGATGATGATGATGGGACATGATTGGAATAAGTAGTTGCACCACATGTTTGTCAAAACGTACCAATAAAATCGACAAAATAGAAAAAAGGCCTCATGCTGGAGAAGCCAAGGTACCTGGACAATAAGCCAACCTTTTTCGGGAGTTTATGATAGTCTAACAAGCGAGCGAATTTGGGCCGACATATAGAAGATTGCCACCGATCAATCGTCTTCTGAGAGATCTGGCCGGGCGGTGTTTGAGGTTGCGGCTCGAAACTGCCCTCGACGACATGCATTGGCTTTTGGCTCTCTGGCAGGGGCAACCCCATGAGCCATTCGGTTTCGGTCGTACATTTTTGGCAATCCATAGTTGGAGCTGTTGTTAGTGAAGGAGCCTATTACTATTGATGATGAATGGCCACCTCGGGGAGGTTGACGCTGAGTTGGGTTTGGTTGAGAGGAGGTTGTGATGAAGGAGTAAGAAAGGTGACGAAGGACCTGGGCAAGGGGGGAGTTGATACAAGACCAGTCTCGGCCTGTGAATCTCGCAGTCGGACCTGACTACTATATGGTAAACATTGTCATCTTTGAATCCAGACTTTCCAAATGTCTGTTGCACAAGGCAACCGATGGGACCTGTGATGCAAGATGATGCAGGCAAAGGACATGAGGAAGTAGCATTGAATCTCTAATAGTACTAATCCATCGATAACTACCTACCTAGGACTAACTACTACCCGACCTGGCTATATCCCAGATTCCAGGTGATACAGAAGAGCAGAAACAGCCGGGCATCAGCATCTGTTTGAGTATGTACATGTAAGAGATGCCCACCGAGGTTGAATGTCCGGGCTCGAAATAGCACATGTGACAGCTGGGCGTGTACATGTAGTGTTCGGGTAGGTACTCTAGGCGCCTAGTGGCCACTGAAGCACTAACGCATAGCGCCTACGGGTACGAGTACATACACGTATAGCAGAGACCAGGTAGCCCGCTGATTGATTTGGAGCTTCACAAGTCCCGTCTCCATGGTGTGTAGCGCGCATGTGTTTTTGCTGCGTCAACCCGCTGCAGCTTCAAAAAAAAATGTACTCGCCAGGTACCTTAAAAAAACAGACAGACACACTGGCGGGCTGGCTTTTACCCTCTTCAATCCTAGGTACAAGTTACACGCGACAGCCGGAGATGCAATTACCGGCTGCCGAGAGGGCGCGATTAGATAAGCGAAGATGCGGCGGTTGAGGCCGTGCCGTTTCGCCGCCGAGAGCCAGCAAATGGGCGGAAGCGTGGCCGCAGCTCCGGATTCCTGGGACCCCTGACAAAGAAGAGGCGGGACAAGGACAAGAGACGAAGAAGAATGGATGAATGGATGAATGGATGGATGAATGAATGAATAGCAAGCTGGATCCAGGACAAGGGCGAGAGGGTGGGGATGGGATGAGTTACAGGGACCTATTGATGCTGTGGGCACGGTAAGCATGGACGGGTAGTAGATGCAGGCATTTGGATTGGATTGATTTGATGCACAGACGTTCAACTTGCACCGTTGGAAGACCATATGGAGCTTCCCTGTTGAACCCCATCGGCGAACAATTGAACAGCTGTCAGGGTCCCATCTGTTCTCTCTCTCGCTGAGCAACTGAACTCGACTGCTGGGACCAGCGCCCGGCCCTGGAGCCTCGCTAGCCTCGAAAGCAGGGACTGCAGCCCGCATCGTGCAGCTCTTTTTTTTTTTCCTCTTCTATTTTCCCTCCTCTTCCTCTTGGTTCTCCGTGTTGGTTGGGCTCTCTCTCGTTGTGACCATGATGCTCGGCGCCAGAGGCTGACTGACAGCCGCCCCAAGAGCTATGGCAATATCTCCAACGTTCATGACGTTGGTGCAAGGCTAAAAGGCTAAGGGCCAACGAAGAGAAAACGCAGGGAGGAGGCGTGTAGTGAGAAAACTGAACTACTACTCCTCCTAGGCACGATGGACTACTGTACGTTGTGCCTTAGCACTGCGGTGCGAGCAATATAGTGTCTGTAGTGTAGGTGTAGGTAGTACTGGGCAATTTGTCACGCGGGAGGGTCCATGGCTGGCATTTTTGTTTTCTCTCTCTCTCTCGTGTCTTTTCTCTCTTGTTTTTTTTTTTAAATTCACGTCTGGGTCTGGTCTGGGGTGGCCACCCCCCCTTGTTGTTATTGCTGTTGGCTGACTGGCTTGTTTCTAGCGGGCTCTGTTTGGAAACGAACGCCGAATCAATGGCCCAAGCTAAAAAAAGAAAACGTACCCTGGGAGACCATTGCATGCTACCAAGGCTGTGCATGTGCAATGAGATCCTTCTTGGGAAGCGCGCATGCGGGGGCCTCTTTGAAACAAGGAGACGATGTGGGATTTTTTTTTTGTTTCAATACATGGACAATAGACAGACAGGCAGGGGATGTAAACCGGGGCAGAGAAAGGCTAGAACATCCGTTGTGCGCAGTGCGGTAAGATCCAAGGGTTATAGGGGGCAAATGGAACAAATACCAATGTACAGCAGGTCCTCGACGAGAATGAAACCCCCGGGTTCAATCCAGAGGGTGGGAAGAGTTCACGAGCGGGTTGCAAGGGTTCAGCTGCGTTCCTCGATGGAACTTGCTCTCTCGGACTTGTGCCACTTAGATTGCTCTGCCAAGGATAATGGGGAGAGACATGCTGAATGGGTTAAGAAAAAAAGAGTCAAGCGTGAGGGTGTAAGAGTAAGGGGGGGGGGTGGAAAAGGGATGGAGGGGTGCATCGTAATCTTGTTTTTTTTTTGTTCTCTCTCTCTCTCTCTTCTCTCTCTCTTAGTGTATCGGTCTACTTTTTTTTTGTGATGACCGAGATTTTGAAAGAAAACGGTTAGAGGGCGATTTTGGCGGCGAGCTGCTGTTCGTGGTTTAGGGCGGGGGGCGGCTGATTGTAGAAACCAGAGCGAGATGGGAGAGCAATCAAGGATGGCATCTGTGTGGCATCTTCTTGTTTAGGGGGGTTCGTGTCGTGCCGTGTCGTTTCGAGCCGGGTCGTGTCGTATCCGTTCTCTAATGGTTCTAATTTTCCCTCGTCTTGTCATGGATCTGCTTCTGCAATGGTGTATAATGAATGTACGAGGAGGGTGCCGTGTATACAGCTGGTACCGGGCGATACCTCGTTCCGCTGTCAATATTGTCCAGCACTCAACTGTCCATATTGTCAAGCACTGCAGCAGCAGCACTATTACACTACATTACTAGCAAATCGTACATAACAGCTCCTCTCCTCCCAAATGTACATACGAGTAGTATTATTATGATTACATTACATTGTTGGCCCCGGATATCCCAGTCCACGCCCGCGGCCAATCACACGCCGCGCCCCACCATCGGCAACGGATCTCCCAAGGGCTGAGCGCAAGGCTTCGGGACGTGCGCCCGAAAATTTTCGGGATTACTGCGTCGACGCCCCCTCGGACGGGGGTGTGTGATATTGATCCCCATCCATTGCATTGCAGCTGGGACCCGGAATCGTGATGGGGCGTCTCCTCTCTCTCTGGCCCCTCCCCATTTTCTCGACCGTTTGACTCGACCTTTTTTTTTTACTTTCACGACTCAAACACTCTCTTCGTTTTTAATAGATTGGTTTTGCATGTTTAGAGTCATGCCCACCTCGGTTGGCTGGGCGGGAAGAGGATCCCGTCGTCCGGCAGATGGCATCGGACAATACAAGAAAAACCGTTTTGTGGGAGATAGAAAGAGGAGGGGGGAGGGGGGGGGATACCCGGAGCGCCTCATGCCGACCGCCGCGCCCTCTGCTTGTACTGTATCTACATACATTAGTATTCTCCAGGGATATTCCAACGCAACACCACCTCGCTTGTATGACTGTACACATGTAACCGCATCGTAGTTGCGGCTTCTCGCAGCTGTCGGCCGGAGATGAGCAGAGTGTCAATCACTTCAACTGCTAGGCAAAGCCAAGAACCTACCGCGGCTATACGAGCAACCACAACCACAAGGAATGCCCGGTTTTTTTACACTTCACTCACTAGTACTACCTGTTTTTTTCTTCCTGTTCCCACCGCCGCTGATCTGGTCTGGCGCTGTTTTGCTGTGATCCAAATTACGCACCTTTTGCTTTTCCTCTTCTTCTCTTCTCCGTCCCCCGAGTTCTCGTCTCGTCTTCCCACATAACCTCGGTAAAACCGTCCGCCCAGATCAACCCTCGTGTCTCCCCTTTGAGGCCCCATCACACCCCCTTCTCAGCTGACTAGCCACAAGAGATCCATTCCAAATACCCATAGAAAACACACTCAAAAAGTCTTAATAAACCAGAAATCCTGTGATGCCCGCTCAAGCCTCCCCCCCCCTCCCTTCTTCCCACCAGCCCGGAAACAAGGAGGGGGGAAACCAACAAAGGCGTAATACTTGCCTACTTGTCCACTAGCCGTTGCAAATCAATGTTCGTTGCAAGGGGGGGGGGAGTGAAAAGAGTCCGCGAGTGGCTTGGAAGGATTTTGGGATGGGATAAGAACAAGTCACTCTGCTTAGGCCCATCTCAACGGTCAAGTGCCTCCCCCCTCCCCCCCTCCCGGGAACTGGGGTCTAGGGGGGGAGGAGATTGAGCGAAAAACACTCATCCATCGCAGTTGAACCAAGAGAGAAAAGAGGCGTTGCTACTACTTGTCAACTTGTCCTTGTCGTGCAGCTTGCCGGGGGGGGGGGTTCTAGTCCCAGTCCCAATCCTAGTCCTAGCAGATGGGGTCCGGCGGCGCAAAAAAGGATCCGTCAATGGGAATTGGGCCTACCGTGCTCCGTCGAGAAAAGAAACTAAACGGCAGCATCATGGATGGCCATCCTGTTTCTGTGGCTCCCCCCCCTGCCCCGTTCAAACCGGGGGATCCGCCAGCCGTTGAGGCGTTCCCGATGCTTCTGCTTGGTGCCAGATCGCTGCAAAAGGGATGCAAGCTCGCGATCGGGCGTTTTCCGGCGCCGTTGCGTCGTTTTGGGCGGCCTGCGTCGAGCTTCCGCTTCTGGTCGTCTACCGATACGGAGGGCCCTGTTTCTTCTCTTCCTGACGTAATCCAACATGACAATTCCACCAGACGACGTGACTATACAGCTGTTCAAGGGTTTTGTTTTCTTTTGTTCGGGTTTTGCCACAGACTCCGCTCAGCCTGATTATATAATGATCCAATTGCTTCATCATTGCATGTGCTCTGCGTCAAAACTCTGTTCAGGGCGACTAAATTAGAGCGCATTCGGGGGGAGCTCGGAAAGCGGCGTTTTTCAAGGGCAGCCCACAGCAAGACCCGGCAGTTGGCAATGCAATGTTTATGTAAATAAGGAAATTGAGAAAAAGGTGTCTCATTCATTCCAACTCCATCGATACAGGTACTGAAAAAAAACTTGGCCCTTTCAGTTGATCCACAGTTTATTACAGGTCCCCGATAGGTAATTAAAGAGCCTTTGCAAGCTACCAAAACCAGCCCCATTTCCATCCAAGCCAAGCCAAATTCACACCAACTCAAGAACAAAGGTCGGGCAAACGTATTCAAAAGAAGGAGAAGACATTGCTCCTTGAGAAGTTGGGGTATTATGAAAATAGACTAAGAAAAATTCTAGTGCCAAAAACCAAAAAAAAAAAAAACACACGCATTTTCCTTGCATCGCCCTCGTCGTGGGCGGGATGCTATTAGAACCCAGAGCGCCTTCCATTGCGATGTGACTGATTTTCCGCAGTACCGAATGTCGCCTGCAGCGGCAAACATTGTGATTCCCAAACAAAACGCTGCCATCTGAAGGCTGTTCTACCATGATATAAGCCGGCTAATACAAAAGGATGCAAAAATGTGACGAAATAGACACAAGATCAGACAAAAGGAAAAAAATACATGAGAAAATAGGAGGGAAAAGAACGGGGAATAATATCGAGGAGATGAAGGAAATTATAAGAAAGGGGTAGGGGAGGGGAAGGGGAAAAAAAGAAAAGGAACAAGGCGGCCAAAGCTGGTTGTTGGGTCCTACAACAACAGGCTCGCAATGGCCATCCTCGGGTCGACCTGGTGACCTGGTGGGACGGCGGCAATCTGCTCTGGAGACGGCATGATTGCCGAGCGTGACATTTGGCTTTCTGCCCACGGGGGCTGTAGCCTAGGCAGTTGACAGCTTTGCATCATCAAGTCTCGCGTAAGCTCTCGCGAAGCTGGGCCCGAGATGGAGTATCGGGCAAGGTCCGTGCTGGGATGTTGAGAGGTCGGGGCCATGTACAAGGACGGCTCGGAGAAGCTCGACACAGGACGCTGGTCATCGTACTGCGGGATGTGGCCAAGGCCATGCTGTCCAAAGACGGACGCCTCGTGGGCCTGTTGCTGGTAGGGCAGTGCTGCCGAAACCTGGCTCCAGGGGGAGGGCGATACCATGATGTAGTTGTTGCTGCCCTCCGAGTCGGCCATGTCGGAAAAGGTTGGTGATTCCAGCACTCCAGAACCAAACGACGATGGAGTAAAGACGCCGGTCGGCGAGGAAGACAGGGCGATGACGGCGGACGCTGGGGCCGAAGGAGAAGCACCGGAGAGGGTGGACTGCCCAGAACCCCGTCTCTTGGCGCCGGAATGGCCTGCCTGCCGCTCCTCGGCCCGCCTGGTCTTGTTGACGAGGCCGTTGACGTAGTTCTTGATGGCGTTGTCGCTGCGGCCCGGGAGGTGCTCGGCGATGCGGGCCCATGCCGTGCCGTACTTTGCGTACAGGTCCATAATGAGGCGGGCCTCGTCTTCCGAGATGGGGTCATGTCGAAGAGACGGGTCGAGGTTCTGGTGGTATCTCTCGCGGCACTGCTTTGCGTTGCGAGACGCCATGTACGAGGCGATGCTGACCCAGTCCTGGGGCCCCATCAGCCGCACCAGCGTCACCAGGCGGTGGCTCTCCTCGGGGGACCAAGGGCCCTTTCGGGGCTCGAGGATGCCGCTCCTCATGACGAGGGTTCGAAGTTGCATGGGAGTCATGGCCATCAACTCCTCCGTGGAGATGAAGTCAACCTCCCGGGGGACAAGAGGAGGAGAGACGGCAGTCATGGTGTGTGATGCTCGTTTCTTGGAGATGGAGTGGATGGGTATGGTATAGTAGGTATGGAGTAGTGCGTGAGAGTGTGCAGCAGTATAGGTAGTAGGTAGAGTAGAGTTGAAAGAAGGTAAAGTCAGTGTTGGATCGATGTAAGCAAGATAAAGTAAGGCAAGGTACGGCAGGACTCGGGCTGGGATGAGACGAGGCCAAAACAAAGTTATAGAAACAAACTATCGGAACAACACGAGTCGAATCGAAACGAATCGAGATTTGCCGGGGCCAAGCGCTGTTCAAATCGGGAGGGAGCGAATCTTTATAACACGCAGGATCGAGCAAAGCTAAGCAGGCCGGCAATTTCCAGGGCCTTGCGAAGAGCAGAGCAGAGAGGCCAAAGGCCCCAAGATTTGGGGGGGGCGTGAGCTTAGCACAACGGCCAACGACCGGGATGCCCTGGCGGGTTGGATGATAGATCTGCAGCGGGCGTACAGGGACTTGTGCCTGAGGTATAGCATTGTGACGGAGGTACAAGCGCGGTACCTGCTGCTGTCAGGTAGCGCGGACGCGCGATACTCGATGCTGCTGGCGCCGGTGGGAGCAGCGTCTAGTATCCAACTACCAGCGCTTGGGCCCGGCGTTGGTGCCCTGGCTGTATCGAAGTGTCTCAAGTTGCACTAGCAAGTACGGGACCGTTTGGTGCCTGGTACCAGTGCGCATGTCGATGTGGGGAGGGCAAGTCCGGCATTCTGGTTGGCTGGCGACGAAATCCCGAAAGATTTCGGGCGTGAGAAGTGATCGATCCAACACAAATCACAAGTCAGAAATCTAAAGTCAGACATTCCCCCACAGGCTGCCCGGTCAGTTGCTGAGAAGACTAGACTCGTACATGCACGAGCAGCGCGTTTCGTTTCCCGTAGCGTGTACTTGTGTCTGATCTGTGCAGGCAGCGCTACAGGCACAGGTGCAGGTGCTGGCTGCAGGTACAGGGGACATGCCAAGTGGTCAAGCGCCCTGGATTTATACATCCATATGTACCAGGCCAGCCAGAAAGCTGGTAGTATAATAAGCTGCACTGGCAATATTGATGGTAGAGGCACAGGCACAGGCACAGGGGTCAGGGGTCGGCCCGGGTACTGGGCACTGTACGAGATGCGATGGATGAGATGCACGGCGCACCTGCAAGAAGCTGAACAGGCACAGGCACATGAACAGGCACAAGAATAGCAACAGGGCGATGCGGCGAAGCCACCGGCATATCCACCGTACTCGATACCCAAGGTAGGTAGTAACAGGTGCAGGAGGTGCGAGTACATGTAGCAACGCGTCCGTTGAACCCCAGTCCAGTCCAGTCCACCACCAGGCTCGCACATGCCCGTACGAGGACCAACACACGCGAACCGAAGTCGGGGGGAGCGGGAAGCTCAAAAGATTTAGCCCCAAATACCGGTTGCTACCGATCGAATGCCAGGCATGGATGCTACCAGGCGCTAGGGTGGTTGGGAAAGACATGCAGCCAAACAGACGGGACCCAGCCTGTGTTTTGGCATGTTCATCTCAGCGAGAGCCGGCAGCGTTGGGCCCATGTAAACGGGAGAGGGTCGCGTTGTATATCGCTAGAAACAACACGATGTTAGTGAATCAGGCACGAAATATCTACAGTAACCGCATCTCGTGTATACATGAATACACCAGGCACTGCTCTTGACCCCGTTGGCCGTCACCCGTGGGCCGCAGCTCTGGTGTGACAGCATCGCCCGTCACAACTGTTGCTGTTGCGTTGCGCAAGCCTCTCCTCTCGCCTCCCACAGCACACAGGCCAGATTAATTACCAACCTGTCGGTATTTAGCACCCAGCTGGGGGCCGCCCTTGTTTTCCCCCCCAAGCAAGCAAGGGAGAGGAAGAAAGAGAGAGAAAGAGAGAGCCCGGCCCTGATGGCCGAAGCGGACGAGACAAACTCCGGATACTCGGGTAGCGGCCATTTGGGGGGAGGGGGGGACAACGTCATCACATTTGACGCCCCCAACACCGCCATCTTGGGTGCTGGGGCTCTCAAGGGGACGCAAGGGCGGGAAAGAAAAAAAACATGTGCCTGCTGAGACAGGAAGAACGCGGCAGCCGGACACACAGCCTGCGATCTGCTCAGCGCAAGATTACGAGCAGCGTCTGGCGGCAGAGTCTTTGCCCTTTGGTTCTCTCTCTCTCCCACACAAAGCCTGATTTTGCCAAGATGGTGTCTCTCTCCCCCCCTCCCCCACTTATCCACCAAATAACATGTACAGTGTCGACGGAACAGACGAGCGCAACTCGGCGTGTCATGGGCTCCTGCCTACCCTCCGCGGTTTCACAGAGCGGATGATGGGTGCTTGGCCATGTCTCAAGGGCTCGGTCACAGGCCTTTGGGAGGGCGGCTCCGTGTAACTGTGCCCTTATTCCTATCCCCCGTGCCGGTTTTCTGAGAGCGCTGGCGGGGGTGAGGAGGTAGACACGACTTGGCCGGCAAGTTTACCCTCCTCCAAAACGGTACGTGTGCGTCGAGAGATTGGCGAGAGCTGCTCGACCAACAAGACCCAAGGCCCTCCCTTTGCAAGCGCGCTCTCCTGTGCGTGTCTGATGTCAGGCTTCTGCGCAAGAGCTCGGATGTAGATGGACGTATGCTGGTAGATCTGTAGTCTGCATGCCTACCTCGACGAGTGCAGGGGCTTATTTAGCACTTGTCGGGGCTTGGGACGGCGGGATCGATCTTCCCGTGCGACGGCCCGCTCCATCCATACTAGGTACGTACGCTTCCATCTCGCCCCCAATATGCTCCTTGCGGACGAGTGCGTTTGAGGAGGACTAGTGAAGCTTTTAGGGAATAGTTTGTGTGATGGAGCTGTGGTGATTTTGACGTTGATGGATGGTAAGTTTGCTGCGGATTTTGACGCCGTGCTGGGTGACTGAGAGCGAATTGCAGAGAAGTGAATGAATGCATCTGGCGGATACATGTGTCATTGCGATTTCAATCCGACCAGTCGCTCAATAAGGTGAACAAGGAGTAGCTCATGCCATATGGCATGCTGTGAAGGTTGCCATAAAACAGCCCATTGCGCGAATGGCCAAGAACAGCATCGGCCATTTAAATAGAAGCCATCATGGCCCCCTGTTGGCGGAGGTACCAAACCAGATGAGATGATATTTTCAGGTGCCATATTTCCAGACATGTAATTGATGAAAGCCGCCTCCCGCAAGTGAGCTGCTGAATCTAGCGTTTGCAGCCATAGCAACCTCGTCAGAACAGCAGGGATTTATAAGGCTCGTCAAAGAAAAGGCTAAAGACTGGCGTTATGCTGCTGCAAAATGAAGAGCAATAGACGGACGCCACCGTCTTCAGCGCACTCGAGTAAGGCGACTTGGGTAAGTAAGTGGATGGACGAGTGAAGATGAAGCTGAGTGAGATGAGCAACGGGATTGTTGAATACAGGTCCCTAAGCAGCTATTTCGGCCACGTCATGTGCAACTACCCACAACCGCAATCCCTCTAGGCTACTCTGTCCTTGGAAAAGAGCAGACGAGATCTGTAGTGCCTCATTTGTGTGAGTGATGCTATTGTAATCAGCATTCCAGTGCTACGAGCCAGCGGATTGACTGAGCCAAGTCCCGGGTAAGCTGAACTCGGAACCGGACCGTCTTCCCAAAGAGATTGCGCCGTCGGTGGAAAAGATTAAAATATTATGAGAGCACTTCAACTCCGCAAGCTAAAGACTAGAATGAATAAAAAAAGAAATAAAAAATGTATACAGATTCTAGACCCATGTTCAAAGCCTGAAAAGATTGAGTCACCGCCCGACCTTGGTCAGCATTGCCGATGGGACAAGAACAAAATCTCTGGTTGATAAAAAGCTCTCTCTCCGCCAGCACTGCAGTTGCTTGCACAGCTATCTGGAATAAATAAAAGAGATCCATTAGACAAGATTAAGCAATTAGTCTAATTTTCAAACTCCGCAAGCGTGACGAGCGGGAAGCCGGCGCTAACGACGCTGATTGGCTGACGCGGAGGGCGATCGCTCAGCTGTTAGCTCACCGCGCGGTTGTCAGTTTATCAGACTCATCCAACATATATCCCTTTTTGAGGGCTGAAAATTTGTCTTGTTTGTTTTTGGTCACGTTTTGGGCATTAGGCTACTGACTGGAGACGGGACGGAGGAATGAGAAGGAAGCAGGAATGCAAAAAGGAACATGTCACCTTTTTTACTTTGAATTCTTTCGTCTTCTTGTTCTACAGAGTACTCGATTCGGGTGTATAATGCCGGGAATGGCGCGGCTTTACGTCTCTTCGGAACCTGATTTGGTTCTACTAATTCCGTATTATACATTTACAATACGAGTTACAGCACAGCACCACGCCAGATTCCATCCGCTCTCAATCTCCTTTGCCGTTTTTGCTCCATCAGATTACAACCATGTACGGCGGGTCTGGGAGGCTGCTAGTGCTTTTCGTGGTGAGATGTAGCGCGCGCGTCTGGAAGAGCAAAGATGCAAAAATTCTCCTCTGCCGGCGACGGATCGCACATCTGGAAGAAGCCGAAACATTATTAATCTCGTCTCTCATCAGCAGCTGTGGTGACGTCCTGAGCCTGGCGGGATATCGTACTATTGCATCCTGCCCGGGCATGGGTCTTTTTTTGATTCCAGCCTAACGGTTCGCGTGTAAGTGGCACGTCTTTGTGCAATTTGGCACTGCTTGGACGGCTTTGCTTTGTCCATCAAGGGTATAGGGGCTGCGGAGAAGAAACAACAGACATCTGGTATATATTCAGCCTGGTGCCCGTGCTTGTGCTTGTGCCTCATCCCGAGCCCTACCTCCGCAGCAGTGTTTGGTTCTCGGTCGTAACACAACAAACCGTCTACATACCACATCTATATATACCCCTGCCCACCTCCTCTCAACGCCGCACCAGAGTCCTAAATCCTCCTCAAGGAAAATCAATCCAAAAAAAGCTCATCCAAAATGACAAAGACCATTGTCGTCTTGGGCGTCGGCATTGCTGCCGCGCCTCTGATCCGCCAGACCATGCGCAACGTTGTTCTCAAGGAAAACGACTACAACATGATTGTCGTCGCCCCAAACACTCACTTCCACTGGCCCATTGCCATGCCCCGAGTCATTGTGCCCGGCCAATTGGCGACGACAAGGCCATGATTGACCTCCGACCCTTCTTCAAGGAATATCCGGCCGACAAGTTTGAGTTTGTCCAGGGCGTCGCCAGCGCCTTGGATCCTGCCAGCAACACCGTCAACGTCCTGCTCAGCTCCGGTGCCACCCGCACCATCGACTACCACACCCTCGTCGTGGCCACCGGCACTTCGTCCAAGGACAACATGCCCTGGAAGGCCATGGGCGACACCGAGCACACCAAGAGCCGTCTGCGCGAGGTGCAGGAGCAGATCAAGAATGCAAAGAGCATTGTCGTCGTCGGTGGTGGCCAGACGGGCGCCGAGACTGCGGGCGAGCTGGGCTTTGAGTACTCCAAGGAGGGCCGCAAGGAGGTCTACTTCATCTACAACGACTCGCTGCCCCTCGCGCCACCCGTCATGGACAGCGTCCGCAAGCAGACCAAGACGGAGCTGGAGAAGCTCAAGGTCAAGCTGGTGCCCAACACAAAGGTCACCGCGGTCGACTACTCGGGCACCGACACCGTCTTGACGCTGACGAGCGCCGACGGCAAGACCAAGACCTTGACGACCCAGGCCTACATCCCCACCACCGGAGGCACCCCCAACAGCTCGTTTGTCCCGGCCGATCTCTTGGACAGCGAGGGTTACATCAACCAGACTGCGTCTCTCCAGGCCAAGGGCTACGACAACATCTTTGTCATTGGCGATGTTGGCAACCTGGAGGGGAGCAAGGCCGGCGTCGCCGATGCGCAAACCGTCCACCTCATCAAGGCCCTTCCCATCCACCTCAAGGGCGGCGCCATGCCCGTCTACACCCCCACCACCAAGGTCATGGTCGGCATCACGCTGGGCAGAAGCCGCGGCACTGGCCAGATGGGCTCGTTCAAGGTCTTTAGCTTCCTCATCCACTACGCAAAGGGCCGGTTCCTGGGCACCGACTATGCCCACCTGATTGCCGCTGGCAAGAAGACTTTGATGACGACGTACGAGAAGTAAGCCGTGGGAATCAACGTCCAAAAAAGGAGAGACGAGGCGCTGTGTTCATGCAGGGGTGTGTGTTATACCATAGAACGCCTAGATTGTTCATGTGGCCGATATTTCGTCGTGCATCTGAGGGGACTTGCGGGTATCTCTTCTCCTGTTTTCTTTGGTCTTTTCTTTTGTCTTTTTTTCAGTTAGATATCCATTTTTTCTGGTTTCCAATTGCTTTCTCAAAAGATATCCATATGGGGTTATTATATAGTGTTGGTAATTGCTTTGTTGCCATGGTGCTGCTGTTGGCTTATACGAGTCGAAGCAGCATCTGGGGCAGGGTAGAAATACATACCTATTTATTGGCGGTAATTGACTGTCCCGTGAGTGAATGAGTGAATCAATGAAGTTCATTGTAGAAATAAGTCCTCGATAGAGTCGAGTTGGATAAAGTCAGCTCTGATTCACAATGCTGCGTAAAGTTGATGAAAGGGTGAAGCGTTGGAATGTGATGCCATCAGCTAGAAGCAAGCAACGTGACGGGTGCTGCTCGTGAATACTTTGCAATACAAGCATTTATAGCTAGAACCAGGTGCTTTTAGGTACTAAATGAGTGGCAATGTTGTTGCAATCAAGTACCTCTATCTACTGTCAACACCTTTCTTCCCTCTTTCCGCTCAAAAGATGCCCTGATGGTCTGCCGTCCTAATGTGGAAGGACCAGTCTGCCCGCCCCACAAACGCGGAACATTGGCCGCTGAGACCCGCCCGCCTCTTCCCTGGTACAAAGTACAAAGCTGGTATTGAGCGACACGATGCGGCGCCACGACCCGCGAGGCTGATTCTTGATTCTTGCAGCCTCATCCACATCGCTGCCAAGGTAGAGGAGAGAAGAGAAGAGACGCGCGGCGGGAGAGGAAGACGAAAGCTTGTCTCAGCCACAAACAAACAGCTCCCATCGGCACAAACAGGCCCTATGGCTGTGGTGAACTGGCCTGCTCACCCTTCCAGGGCACCACCCAGTTCATGACAGGCTGCGATACCAGCCAACCTTGCGCGCTCGACACCCTGAAGACCTCGTCGTTTACACCAAAAAGACACATCGATTCAACCGTATAATCACTTCCGCATCGTTCCCCACGAGCGCGCCGAGCCATGGAGAACCGCATCTCGCCTACCGAGGCCCTCCGCGGCTCCATCCAATACTGGAACGCCTTCATCTCCAAATGCCTGACGAAGCGCCTCGACGCCGGCCCCTTTGAGGACTACGTCAAGCTTGTCTTCGCCAAGCATCAGCTCACCCCCGACATCATTGCCGACTTTTTTCTGCAGCCGCAAAAGTCCAATTGCGTCAGCCCCGACCCGCGAATCCCCCCATACATCTCCGTGCTTACCCAGCTACGATACATCGATGCGGCATCCATCCTCCGAGCTCTCTATAGATATTCGTCGCTGCATTCTCTGATACCACCACAGGCGCAAGAGCCAGCAAAGGAGCAGGGACGAGATCAGGAACAAGCACAAGCACAGCAAGATGGCGAGACTAAGAACAACCTCCGCCCGTCACCTCAAACCCGCTGGAAGAGCTCCTCATGGCTGGAAGAGGTCATGTTCTACCATGTAATACGGCTTGTGGTGGGAGGCACTGCTCTCAAGGACTCTCGCACGGCATTGGAGATCATGCACATCACCTCGAAATGGATGTCCTTGTTCTCCGCTGCGTCGAATCCCCTGGGTGCCGACATGCTCGCAGGCGGCTTGCAAGATCCGCAGGTTCGCCACGAGATGGAGGTCTCCCGGGCTGCCTTTGTCCCTCTGCTGCTTCGGCTCGTCGATAACCCGGCTCTTGTGAAGGCCATTAGCCACCCAACTGTCAAAGGTAATGTTATGATAGCGTATCTTCTCTGACGAGTTTACGTGCTGACCATTCTGCTTAGAGCCCCGAAAACAGTTCTCGGAGAGCCTTACGTCTTTTGTGCAAATTTTCCAACCGGTGCCGCAGTTCGTCGAGAAGCTTGAAATGTTTAGGACAGAAGTCCTTGCTCCATTGGACCCGGTAGATAAGAACAACCAAGCGGCCAATGCTGCCATGGACGACCTACTAGACTCTACCGTGGGCTTGGATAGCCTGGTGATACCGGATTTGCCCATATCGAATACACGGGCAGGTCTGTATATATACCTTGGTGCTTCTCTCGTTGGGCGGCCATTGATAGACGACCATGCCTTATTTTCATACTTGAACAACAGGTATCAAGGAAATACGCAACAGAGCGCAATTGATCTGATACTGGCATCTTTCGACTTGCTTGCAAACGCCGTCTTCAGAAATGAAGGACCCAGGGACGCCCACCTGTTACGGTCCTTTTTGATCAACAAGGTGCCTCTGATCCTCGCCCAGCTTTGCCCTCCCGGTTTTTCGACATCCGCCGAGTTTTGTATAACTGAGGCCCTTTCTCAAGTCGACACTAGTGTGTTTCCTACCGCATCACTCATGTTTGATGAATCGCGCAATAACAACCCGTACACGGAGAGTGTTCGAGAAGAGTTTTGTTCGGCTTGTGCCCTCCACGGGCTCATAGAGCGCGAACATGTGGAGCGGATCCTAGGAGAAAGCTCAATGTCATATGAGCCCTCCCAAGAAAAATATTCCAAGGAAAAACTGGTGCAGAGCTGTCTATCTGACCCGGACAAGATACAAGCGCTGATTCGTGACATGGATAAGATGGATGGCAATGTAGGAGCGGTGTGCCAGGCGCTCGTCGAGGTTTGTTCCTACTCTGATGCGATGGTGTGAGCTCGCATGCTAACAAATGTAGTTACTGCGGCAACTATGCAACAGTAAGGAAACAATGTCCCTGAAGATTCTCTGCAGTCAATTAGTTCAGAAGCCCCAGTCTCTAGACGTCCTCCTCTTGTTCGAGAAACTGCCAATTGTTTTGGAGCCTATATGCCAGCTTTTGGACGGTTGGCGATATGACGAGGACCAAGGCGAGTACCAGCCCGTCTACGAAGAATTCGGCGCCATTCTGCTCCTGGTGCTGGCGTTTGCCTACCGATATGGCTTGTCTCCAGCAGACATTGGCATCATGTCGCCAGACTCCAACGTTGCCAAGATCATCAGCCGAGCTCACATCAGCGTCTGTTGGGATCATATATCGGAGCAGGAGAACGGACACCTCAGCGGGTGGATCCATGGGCTTTTCGACAGCGACGCAGGAGGTCTAGGTGATGATTTGATGTCGTCTTGTCCACCTGCAGAGTTCTACCTCCTCACTGCGACTCTCTTTGAAAACATTGTCATTGCATATAGCCAGGGTGCTCTAACCGATGACGCCCTTAGGTCGGGCATTGAGTGTAAGTATCTGGCGGTTGTGGCGGCCCATTGATCATGCGCTCACTATTTGTTCTAGATCTGGTTGACACGTTTCTACTTCCATCGCTGATCCCGGCGATCCGATTCTTGTCCGAGTACCTCTGGGTCGAGCAAAGGGAGCAGAAATCCATTATTAAAATTCTGCAGCTCATCCTGTTGCCCACCTCGATTTCCGGCGAAGCCAGCACCATGCTTGCCGCGGTAAAGGGAATAGTTGCCAAACCCTTGGAGCATTCACTACGAGCATACCAGCGACAGGATCCCAAGAACCAGGACATTGAGCCACTGCTGAGGGCTCTAAAGGACAGCTTGCCCCTTTCCCGGCGAACGGGGGCTGCTGAGCATCAGGAGCTGGAGACGTGGGCAACCAGCTCCAGCAGTGGCCTATCGGGGGCCACCAAACACTTGATCCAGGCCCTCGTCCAGTGGTGCATACATCCAGAGATGACGGCCATGCCAACCTCGTATACGCACCGGCAGCTTATTGCCACGCTCAAGATTGTGGGCGCATGCAGGCTTCTACGGGTCATGCTGGAGGAAATTCGCCAGCAAATGCTGACGGGCAGCGGAAGTGTTGTTTACGATGTGGTCACGGCACTTGTTTGCGCTCCCAACGTAAGCAACGACATCCCACCGACCAGTGGATTATTGGATGAAGCAGGCAACATGCCGCCACCGCTGCAGCGCCGTCTCACGCTGCGGGAAGTCCTCAAGATGGAAGCCGAGGACTATCGGAAATTGCACAAAAAGGATGCCGAGCTGGCAGAAATCATGGTTCGCCTTTACCGGAGGGTGGAGGCGCAGATGGTGCTGCCGCCGCCGCCGATGCTGCAGGCGGCGGATATGCAGCTGGACCTGGCTGGTGACGCCGCGAGCTTGGTGGGAGATTCCATGGCTGCGGCCGCGGGAGTTCAGGGCGATGGCACGCTCGCAGTGGATGGCGTGGGCGGCCTGGACATGGGCATGGGCGGTGTTTCGTCTGATTTGGGCTTGGGGTCTGGTAACAATGGCGGGCTGGATGCGTCGGCAGAGGCAGATTTGTTTGGCAGCCTCGACACCGACATGGACGTGTTTGATGGATGGGGCGGCATGGATCTCGGAGGGCCGTGATTGTTTGTGAGCTGTGATTTATCGTCATTGTCATTGTTAGGCTGGAGAGGCGCACATGATGGATTCTGTCCTGCCCTTGAATTGCGAGTATATCATTTGGATGGGATGTTGGGGGGAAATAATACCAATGTTTGAGCCATAGAACGCATAGTATAGATGGATAGGTATGAACAAAATCTATCCATTAGCATACTGCACATGCCCTATGATCACGTCTACCCACTGCTGCCAATACTAGATGACCATTACTCGTACTTGTCCAGTATCTTGCTCTCCAATTGTCTCGCATCAAATAGTGCCAATATAAAGGGCCATCCCAGTTCCTATTCCGGACAAGCCTCTTTTTCCCCTTGTTCTTTTCCCTTCTCTTTCCAACAAAGGCAATCGCACCTCCTTACGTAAGGTGGGGCTCTTGCCACGAGCTGTGGCCACATTTCCGTTAGTCGGAATCTGGGGCCATTTTTGTCCGCCTGGCCTCAGAGATACAAAGCAGCTTCCCGCTTCACCTTTTTCTTCTTCTTCTTCTTCTTCTTTCTTTGCTCTTCCCCCTTTCCCTCTTCCCTCCTCCTCCTTGGTTCAAATCAATTGGGCCGGGCCGCCGCTGGGTTCGTGTCGTCGCCGCCATGCTGTTTAAGTCTTCTCTCATCGCTTTCCTGGCCTTGCAGGTCTTTGGCGCAGTCGCTCAGGTGCGTGATCACGACAGTAAATTGCAAATTGCAAATCGCAGCCGTCCGCAGCTCAACTAACGCAGTTTTCTGCCCGCAGACTGATGCCGAGGACTTCCAAGACGAGGCTGCCGACTTCATCAAGCCGCCTGCCACGCTCAATGCCGACATCAGGACCACGTTCCCCGACTCGGACATCCTGGGCGTCAAGCTGGTCAACGGCCGGCCCACGACTGCGCTGATCGAGGTCACCAACAAGGAGGACGACGCCATCCAGGTCATCTTTGCCAATGGCGCCCTGTGGACCACCAAGGACCTGCCCGAGGATGCGCCCACCTACCAGGGCATCGTGCGCAACCTCACGGCCGTGCAGTACAACCTGCAGATCGAGGCCGGCGAGACAAAGTCGATTCCCTACTCGTTTTCCCTCGACATGATGCCTCAGGATGTTCGCCTGCGTCTGCTGGCCGTCTTCACCAACGAAAAGGGCGACATCTTCCAGGTCCCCGCTTACGATGGCGAGACGTCCATTGTCGAGGCCCCCACCAGCTTCCTTGACCCTCAGATGTAATTCCTCCCCCCGGTCCCCTCTCTCTCGGTGACTTCTTTTGCTGACCCCAATTGTCTCCCTAGCATCTTCCTGTACCTTGTCCTCACTGCCGTTTTCGGTGGCACCCTCTTCTTCGTCTACAAGACCTGGATCGAGGCTCTGTTCCCCCAGGCCAAGCGACCTCGCACCGCCAAGAAGCCCGTCCAGAAGCCCCGTCGACCCCGCCGATGCCCCTCTCCGGCTCCGAGTCCGCCGGCAAGTCCTATGACGAGAGCTGGATTCCCGACCACCACATCAACCGCCCTGTCGCTAAGCGCGTAAAGTCTAGCGCTAGCAGCAAGAAGAAGACTGTCGAGTAAACTGGCAGAGAGGGAAAAAAAAGAGATGCTGGGACTGAAACGGGTCATGTTTCGTCGCACCTTTTTTTCTTTCTTTCTTTCTTTCTTCTTATTCTTGGGAAAGGCGGAGGGAGTTATTTTTTCCTTGTATAACAAACAGCCTTCCCATTCTGTGGAATGGTAGCGGAAACTTGTAATGTGTAGCACTACTTTCGTTTTACCAAATCCTTCCGACAAGGCAGTACGACGTACCATGAGATTGCCGAAACCATGGTGCAGACACAAAGTTCTATGGTACCCTTTTTTCTTAAATTATAAAAGGAAACCGCTGAGCTTGGGGCTGGAATGGATGGACACGGGTCGGTTTGGGATACAAAAACACTAGAAAGAAATCTTGTACAACATTGAGAAGGGGAGAAACGATAATGATATTTTTATTCCAGACCAAAGCCTTGCTTCTGCGCTTGTATAAAATTCTCAGGCCAAGGACGTCTCGTGTGATCTCTATTATACCGTCGCTGACTTCGTCCCCCCTTACACTACCCGCCATCATTGTATGTATATATATATATATTCATACCCCTCCTGTTCTTCATCAAGCTCACCATGAAGCAGCTTCAACTCCGCTGCGCATTCACATGCCCAAACAGACACTCCCACAAATCACTCCGATCCACCATCTCACCCGCAGACCGATCCTTGCTCATGAGCTTCGACAAGGCAGCCTGCTCCAACTCGAGCGTATTGGCCTCTTCAATATTCGCGTCCAGCAGCTCCGGCGTCGACTCCTTGGATTTCCCCCCAAGGTTTCTACCCATGTGCTCCATGCGGCGCCGGACCGAGAGATTGTAAATCGACTCCTCCACCGTCCCGGAGACAATGTAGAGCCACACCGTTGTCTCGTGGCGCTGTCCAATTCTGTCAACGCGCGCAATGGCTTGTAGCTCGAGAGCCGTGTTGAGAAGGGGCTCGCATAAGAAGACGTGGCTGGCGTTGACGAGATTCAGGCCACTCGAGTGAGCTCGGGCGTGGAGAAGAAAGCATTCCACAGCGGGATCCTCCTTGAATCTTGTGATGCCGTCGGGGTCGTCGATGGAAGCGTATCCAATGCGGAAGCGGGAAAAAGCATTGCGCAAGATGTTCAAAAAGTCTTTGTATCTAATTGACACGTTAGTGAGTTAAAACACGTTTGACAGTAAGAGAAAGGAGAGTAGAGAACCGGAACTTACTGTGAGAATATAATGGACTTTGCGCCGGGATCAGACTCGCGCAGCCACATCAAATGTCGAACCAAGGTATCGACTTTTGTCGTAAACGAGGGACCATCCAGCTCGATATTCTTCATCTGCTCAAGCTGTCCAGCGTCAAACTCTGAATAGAGCACCGTCTGCTTTGTAGAACTCCGACGCTCCTGCGGGCCATCGTCATGTGCATCTCCTTTCTGCAGACTCGAGTCCTCACCGTGTACCTGTAGTTGTCTCGGCTTGATAACTATGTCATGAAGATTGTCCGCCTTAAGAGCCCTCTTACAGACGGGACAGTTGCGGTGGGCTTTGAACCACATCATGATGCATTCTTTGCAGAATTGGTGGCCACACACGGTCAGCACGCCCGTCGTGAATGGCATCTGGCAAATGACGCACATCCGGGGCTCGTTGGAATTGGATCCAGTTTCCTTCAAGCTCAGCACTGTTCGCTATAATTAGCAACAGAGCGAAATAAGATATCATGAGTATTGTTCCACTTACGGTATCGATGTTTGGCCTCGCCAGACTGCAACTTTTTGTAAAGATCGCCAATGTTTTTCCTCGCCTTTTCAATAGCCTCTTCAGTCTTGGGGGTTTCGAGAGGAATCACATCATCGGAGAGGGCCTGCAGCTGTCGGTAGTAATCTAGCCGAGCATTCATGGCTCTTGTAAAGCTTTCGATTTCTGCTTCCATAGCCACTACCGCCTTATTCTGCTCTCCAAGAAGCGTTTGGGTTGTCTTCATCAACTTTGATGCAATGGTAGACTCCAAAAGCTCTCTTTGGCTCTGGTTTGTGTCTCTGGTAAGTCGCGACACCAAGCTGCGTAGGTCGCCGATGGCGCCGCGCATGGATATTTGGGCCGTTCGAGGTTTGACTTCAGCGCGTCTACGGACCAACTCGATCAGTTTCTGAGGAGCAGGTCCATCTCCTTCTTTCGCCATCCAGATTGACGTCTCAATCTCGTGCCTCACCAGTCCATTTGTTTGACCTGATATGACAAATTGACGGTCAGCGATGATGGCCCGGAGAACTTGAACATAGACCATCAGTTCCTCTTGAACTTTGGTAGAGTCTGCGAGCTCTTCTCCGGTGGTCTCGGTGGTCTCCTCTTCGTCAATGAGTGGACGCAAAAGGAGCTGGACGACTTGCTCTCTCCACTCATCAATCAAATTTGCTTGCTCATTGAGCTCATCGTAGAGGGTCTCGAGACTGTCGACAATCTTGCCACTTTCGATGCCCTTCTCGCTCTTCATAATGAGCTCTGGTATCTCGACAAAAGTCTGATCATTGGCTTTTAGGGCGATTTTCTTCACCAACCGCATGGCTTTGCGATGACCCTGCCCAAGAATCTTCCTTCGGATCATCTTGGCACTCTCGTAGCCGTCGTCCTCAAGCTTCTTGAGGCGCTCAAATTCCTCCGAGTCAGGTAGTGTCATCTCTTGATTATCCCTGATTTGAAAGTATGCGTTGGCACAAAAGAAAACAGCCTTGTGATGCAGCTCAAGGCAGTTTCTTAGCCGGTTTTGCAGCTCGCCCAGTTTGCCTTTACTTCCAACTTCTTCTTCCGCCTCTTCATCTGATTCAATGTCTGAATCTGACACATCCTGTACGCTCTCTAAAGCATCGCTCACATCTTTGGCTTCTCTCTTCTCACGCAGTGCTTCTCGAAGTGCTGCCTGGGCATCTGTCACCAGTTTGGCAGATTCGCCTTGCACCTCTTCCCAAATCTCGAGGGCCTCTCTGACCCGAGGACTGTTTTCAAATAGCTGGCCCAGAAACAGTTTGCTCAAAAGATACGCTCGCTCATCGTTCCTGATGGTAGTCTCGCCTTGCTCCAACATGGCATTCAACACTTCTTCCACCGTTCTCATGGGACGTTCCTTGCCTCCAAGTACTCGTCGTCCGTAGACACCTACTTCCGGATGAAGAGCAGTTTGCCTTAGTCTGTTGAGCCATAGTCTCATGACGTCCTCATACTCTTCCGGAGCCCAGTCTTCTGCCAAAGGACCGCCTTCCGTATTGAGCTTGCACGCTTCCGCCATTTCTTTATATAATGACTGGTAATGCTGCTCTTCTACTGCGGTAAAGGGCATCGTTATGACGAATCGTCTTTGTGGCGGCAGAGATATCTCATCCCGAACCAACGCCTTTGTATGCCGAATAGATATTGACTGGAAGAGTTGCTGGAATAATGGCTTATGATGCGTAGTAAGTGCCTGCCAGACCTGCGGCGTAGAACAGTAAGGCTCGTATCTCAGGAAAGATAGCAAACCCAGCAGATCCTTTACGTCATCTTTGACTGGTGTTCCAGTGATGCCCCAAGCATTCACTCGAGGGATTACTCTCGCCAATGCCGCCGCCTGGCTGACACCGCTTTCAATCATTTGCGCTTCGTCGAGACAGACTCTCCACCACAATATCTGGACGAGGGGCGAAAGAACGCGGTCATATGCTCTTTCAAACCTCCTGGATCGTTCGGGAGGATTGGTTGCAAAGTGAAGCTCCGCAGACAACACATTGTAAGTCGTCACCACCACATCATACCCGGCTAGCTCAGCTACAAGTCGAGCCTCATCCTCCTTATCAACTCCTCGACATCCAGTATAGTGCTTTACACGTAACCCCGGAGCATGTCGGGATAATTCAGATATCCACTGCGGCTGCAAGGATTTCGGAGTCACGATAAAAGTTGCGCCGCTAGGAACAAGGTTCTCTTGGCCTGGTAGGAAATCCGGAACATGTCCTGGTTGCCGCCTGTGCAAAAGGATGAGGCTAATCATTTCCAGGGTCTTTCCCAGTCCCATTTCTTCCGCCAGAATACCTCCTTTGACAAGGTTGCTGGCCTGGTAGTAGGGGGTGGGATCTCGGGTAACAGTCTGGAATAAATCACTAAGATATATCTTGCGGTCGTCGGCATCATTCACGGCACGGAAAAGATCTAGGTCCAGCTTCTGCTCCTCCTCCAATAATGGATGGATAGCCGTGTCTTGCGTGGTCCATTTTACTCCTTCTCGACGCAATAGCCATTGCAGTGTTCGCTTTTGGTAGGGGAAAAGGGTGGCGTTTAGACCAGGAACATGAATGGAGAGGGATGAGGTATCATCTTTTGGTGGTACGTGCGCGGCATCGTAGAAATCCATCGGCGACCACGAAGCGGGGGTGACCGTCCTCGACTGCGGGGAGAAGAAGGCATTGATCAGCTTCTCACTGCATCGGCGATCGTCTTTTCGTCTTAACGGCGCATACGGGGATGGTGTTTCATTCCAGAAGAGCTGAAGAGAGATGGTCATGGAAGCAACTCCTTGGTGATGCTCGATCACAACATCAGCGCCTACCCAGATAGCGCCTACATCCGTCCTCTTCAGGCTCAATTTCTCGAGATCGAATATCGCATGGGCATTTCGGTCCGCATCTCCCGGTCGTAGACGTACGTGCGCGGTGAACTGACCAAGGCGACTGGTTGGTAACGTGCGGATCAATAAATCTTCGCCCAAGAGACCGAATTTGAGCAACGATTCAACACCACGATGGACACTACGGCGGGTTGGGCTTGAAGGCTCTTCACATTGGCGCGAGAATGATATTTCGGCTTTGGCGACACAGATGCTAATGCCTGGTTCACGGTCTATTTTGCGACGCTTCGACGAGGGGGGGTCGACATCATCGGGGCTATCTCTGATATGTCCGGAAGGGCCTTGAGTGGATAGAGAGTCGAAAAACTCTAGAAAGTCTGATGGAAGGAGATCTGTAAAGATGAAGTAAACGTCAGTTTCTGAATGCTTGACGGGGAGATGCAGCGGCTACCGAACGGACTCACCATCATGTCCGATGTCAAAGATGGGCCACACCATGGGCTTGCGCGGTAACCTCTTGCGAGCCATACTGTCTGAACCTCGTGAGATGGGCGTGTTTTGGATTATTTTGGATGATGCAAACACAAGCCAGCTTTATGGATGGGGGATGCGCGGGCTGTCATGATGGAACGGAGATGTGTGAAGGAGAGATGATGCGACCAGTTACTCGAGATGGAAGGCAGCTAGAAGTGATTCAAGGCGTTATCAATTGGATAATCCAAACAGACCAATGGAATGACACCGATAAACTCGGGTGCGGTTACCACCCCACTAATTTAGGCACTTAGTCTTGCTTAGCTAATATCTTCAAAATCGAATGGATTAGACCAAGAAAGTTCGCATGTCATATAGCATTGCACGGGCTGGGCTCTCGAAAAGAGGATTTGCAGTGCCAGGACCGTCAACTGCCGGGTTTTTGTACGGTCACCGTTCAAGGTAAATGCTTGATATTATTGTTATTCGTGAATTAAGCGACCAATTCGCCATGTCAATGCCGCTGACCACCAAACGTTAGGGCTTCCTCTACGCAGTCACGATGAAGAACGGGCTATTACCACCCTTGCGATTCCTTCGCAGCACCAGCTTCCTGGGCGCAAACCAAGCACGATGGCTTCACAAGACGAGACCGGCTCCGACAATCCCGCAGCCTAGACCATTCGTCCCCGACGTCCAGACCTTCCTCACGCTCATTGGCCGCGGCCTCAACAAGCACGCCTCCAAGTTCCCGTCGTGGGAGTCTCTCTTCTCCCTCACCTCGCCACAACTCAAGGAGCTTGGAATCGAGCCTCCCCGCAACCGCAGATACCTGCTGCAGTGGATGCAGCGGTACCGAAATGGTGCGTTGGGACCCGGCGGAGACTTCAAATATGTCACGGACGGCCAGGCTCTGCTGAAAGTAGCAACACCACCGGCCTCTGTCGTCAGCGATGCGAAATATGTGGTCAATGTGCCTCAGGACCAGGAGGCAGCCCTGGGAGATTCCGAGATCCTTCCTCGACCCAATGGCTACACAGTTAGAGGACTCAAGTCAATAGCGGGGCCGTTTACGACACCTTTGCCGCAACAGGCCGGTGCAATCGTCAAGGTTACAGAGGGCATGTGGGAGCAACGTCAAGGACGCAAGATTGATGGTGGTGAGAGAAGAAGGGCAGAGATTCGCTTCAAGAGACGGTCGGTAGAGCGGAGAGCTGAGCGCGAGGCGGAAGCGTTGGGAGGCTTCTAAAAAGGAGGACGCTTGATGGCTAGCGCATTGTATATTACGAAAACTCTGTAACCTATTGTTATTCTAGTGCTAGCAATTGAAGCATTGCCGTCTCACGAAGCAACGATATGAATCTCATGGTGTTGCGAGGAAGCGTCTGGGCTGCTCGCTTGTTACCAGGTTGGGTAATTTTGCCGACTTGCACCAAACCACCAATAAACTCTTCTCTACGAGTTTCACGCGTATGACAGAAAAGACATTTGTTAGATAGCAGTCCAACGCAGCCCCATAGGTAAGTAGCCGCAGCTTCCTCTCGCATACTTTCAGGCCGTCACTCTATTACTATTATCCATGGGTAGTTATTGAGCTGACCCCATGAGAATTTCTGATCCAAGACTCTCTTCATCATCGTAATTCATCCAAAACCAAGATATGCGCCGCACTTTCCCGAATAATTCAGAATAATAGCTATCTGAGAGTATTTGATTCATTCATCACCATGTGTACTCTAGAGGAATGACGCGAGTGAAAATGATGATTATGTATAGAGGTTGAGATGCTATCCAATGATTACGACAACAGTAACGAGTATGATGAAATTGTTATACTAAACGATATGATGACTATTCTTATTTCATAGAAACAAGTCTCCCGGGACACTACATCTACATGAATGAACAGAGCACAACTTTTATGCTTGACTCCGTGGCGACAGATGACTATTGGGGCCGGGCCGTTCATTTTTAAGCATAATCTAGGCGCGCAACTTACACGGCGCCAAAATACCAAGCAATATGGCGTTTGCCACAAACCCGATCCTGGCTATGATCACAAATCACAACACGTCTTTTACACTCTCTCACCGACAGAACGGCTGCCTGAAATTATCGCCAAGCCCACCAATAGTGTTGTTGTTTGTTGTTGGCCGTCCAGGCAAATGCACGCTAAGACGAGAGTATTGACGGCAAGGTGAGATTATTAAACCATCGACCCCCCCTTGCATTTCCCGCAGCTCGACTACTGAATAAGCCATCTTCAGCCGCAAAGGATGGGCACTGGGCACCTGGACAAGTCACTCGCGTCCGCCGTCAGATATAAGCATTGGCACTGCAGGAGGGCTTGCTGCCGCTCCTCTCCAATCAGCCGCGCTGCTTGCCCCAAATGCCGGGTTGGAACGCGGGATAGCGCGAGCTACTCGTTGCTTGGGCATCGTGCCGTGTTAGTCGAGTGATCGCGTTTGGGTATGCAGCGCCCAGCCCTGGGGGCTTGCTTGGACATGGCCATTCACAGGGGCTCATGTCCGTCGCCGGTTGCCTCGACAAGCTGAACAGCCCGCGGTTGAGCTGTCAGTCACATGGGGGGGCCGCAGCGGCAACGTTGGACGCAGCCTTGGGGCAATTATTCGAAGGGGAAGCAAGCATTGGGCTGACAGGGACGCCATGGCTGCCCCCAGTCCAGCAAATCGAGCAAGGCCTCGTCCGCCACAATATGCACGGCGTAGGATTTGGGATTCAAGTTGGTGCGGCTAGAGGAAATGAAATGGTCTGGCCCGACCAGGCCAGGTGCAGAGGCCTGGCTGGTCCCCCCCCTATATCACCACGAGCAAATCCGTACACTCGGGTCGGCTGGTTGTCTCGCCTCATTTCTTGTTTCTGCTGCTTCGACATATGACTTGTCTGCCAGATCTGTACTCGTACCTGTAGGGGGCTCGACATGCTGTGGAAACGCGTCGCCGCCGTCTTGCTGTTGGCCGCAGGGCGACAGTCTCGCGCCCAAAGAGCCGGTAACGAATCAATATGCGACTATTACGCCGCCCGGCGGTACGGGGAGAACAACGGAACCACGCAGCTGCTCCTCGTCCAGAGCATCGTCACTCTCGCCTATGCTGGGAGCGCTGGTCTTCCCAACCCAATCGACGACAACACGGGTATTTTCAACAAAGGGAGCTTTGATGGCATTGGTGTGTACCTTCGGCCTTGGTTCGACGGCTCAAGTAAGACAATCCTCTCGGTGGAGTTGTACAGGCCCCCAACTTGGCTATGCGTTTGTTGGACTGACCCATTGTGTGATGGCACTTTATAGAGGCGACGACCAACTTGAACAATCAGCCTGTGGGCATTGACTGGCTAGATGGAGGCGCTACCGGGCCACTCAAGTCGTTCTTGAATGGCTCTTCGAATTCGGTCGACATAGACAAGTCGACGAATCAGTAGTAAGTGTTTAACACTCCTTCAACCATGACCCTTGCTCACTATTGGCCGTTTCTCTCAATCAAGCCGCCTCTTCACGCACTGGTTTACGGCCTTTGGTTTCGTCTACGGCTGCAGTCTCGCGCCAAAGTTTCCGCGGACGGCCGACAGCGGCGGTCCTCTCTCCATGGCCTATGTCCACAAGTTTATGAACCTGAACCAGACGCACATTGGATACTTTATAGAGCAGCTCACCTTTGCGAGCAAGTACTTTGGCTTCTCGGACGAGGATGCGCAGACGCTGGACACGTTTATGAATGCGCGATACGCCGTGCGGTGCGCGCCCCCCATCAACGGCCAGCTCTACTCAATCTGCTTCGCAGACGAATGCCCTCTTGCGCAGCCCAAGCCCGACTGCGACGCATACAAGGACATTGGGCCAAGCGGAACGAGCAATGTTTCGGTGGTGACGACTACGGTACAGCAAGCATCGGCAACGAGCTCGGCGTCGACGACGTCTGAGCCCCCGAGCGCTACGACTACGGCAGCCGGGGATGCACGCCCCAGCCCGGATGCAAAGTCCAGCTCGGCTCCCCTGTCTGGCGGAGCGATAGCGGGAATCGCCATTGGCGGCGCGGCAGTTTTGCTTCTAGCCGTCGGATTGCTGCTGTACTTTCGCCGTCAGTCGGCAAAGCCGCAGATCGTGCCTGTCCCTGTACACTCGAGCGGATATGGCTCTCCTGCTCACCCCCCTAATGCGTATTACGCCTCTAACGCGCACATGAGCATGGCCTCCTCGTCAGTCCCGCAAGAGGCGTATATGGGAGGGCATAGCGACATGTCTGGGTTCTGGGTACCGCCAAAACCACCGCAGGAGATGGGGCACCCTGGCCATGATGTGCCTGTGGTACCAAGGCCGGCGACAATGTCGCCACAGCTAGCTGAGATGGAGAGCCCATGATAGTGAGGGTATTCTAGAGATTGTCTGTTGAGCTTTGCGTTTTGCGTCGTGCGGAGAACTGCGTCGTGTATCATTATCAATAATTTCGAGCATAACAAATAACCCAAGCGGGCTGGGAGAAACTGACCAGAGATGGAAATAATAGATTCATGTCCGAGTAAATGCCCCACGCATCTGTCACATGAAGTGTTTTTTTTTCTTTCGTTTCCGTATCATGTATAGGTAAGTTGTTGTTACTCACCTACTAGACTTGCCTCTTCCCATCACATGTCTTATGAATCTTTCCTCTTGCTTCCATGCATCTCGGGACTTGTCCGAGTCCATTTGGCAGAATTTCCATCTCGGCATAACGCATAACGCATAACGTGTAGCGCATAATGTAGATTTGAGGCAAAAGCTGTCATTCTAAATAAAGAACTGAACAGCTATTGGATCAAAGAGGCATTTGTACTCACAGTTTTGCCCATGACCACCCGCAGGCTGTTTGGGCCCCTCTTTCTGAGCCGAGAGGATGCCACTCCCAAGCTATCGCCTCACCAAGGTAACCAATGCGACGGAGCGTCGGCCGATGAGGAGATTCCTGTTGATACTAATTAAAGAAAACAAAGGAGAAACAAAAAAGAGAAAGAAAAAGAAGACGCAAAGCGGCCGAGATGTGCGGCCGATGGGCAACACCAGGCAAGAAGTAGTAGTTGAAAGAGGGACCAGAGCTCTCTCAGCTGAAAACCAGGGTACATCAGATGCATTGCTCCCCGGTAGAAATGAGGCCTAGCGTGAGGAGGTAATTCAACAAGATGGCCATGTCATTGACTCGACAACGTATGCCGAGCATCTACGAACTCATTGCTTCTTTTTCCACTGAATCGTGTAGGTGTCTGTCCTGGGTGGGGGCTCTCGAGGACGGCCAAGCTATTAGTATGGATGTAGATCGAATAGAGGAACCCCTGCAACAGCTAAGAATAGAAAACTCTCGAGATTAACATCTCCCTCGCCCTGAATACTTGTCGCGGGTTAGTGTAGATCACCGTGCTCCTTTCGACAGCTACGTGCCCTATTTTTGTATACCGGCCTGACCCGTGGTATTCTTGGCAGCCCTACGGAGCATGCAGAATGGCATCCGCGTTTTAGCTCAAAGGATGGGAACGCATGGCAAGCAGGGATGGCAAAGACTGCACGCGACACATCGCAGCATGTGTTTATAACATGCATTACTAGTAATGCGGTTTGCTGAACCGCGCGAGCGCTGGCTCAATACCACCTTTGGAAGAGCATTGTCTCTCCTCCCTCGGCCCTTTAGAAGATCTTTCTTCCTAGACAAGGGTCGGGGCCACGATGCGGCATGAGAGATGTCGGGAGGGCGCCGTTGACGATGCCATACTCGCTAACCCATCTCATCAACGCCAGGGAGGGAAGAGCGAGGAGCTAGTGGTCAATGCTCGGTAAGAGCCTCAAGTGTAGCCGTGCCCTGGCATTCCCATCCGTGATCTCTCCGATATTCGCCATGGCGAGAAGAAGCAACAGCGTGTTAGACTCCAAGGGAGGCAGGTATAATGGTTGCCTTGCCTCGTATCAACACTTAGGCAGCCAGTACACCTGTCTTCTCTGCGAGTGCCGGGAGAGATGCGATTGGGGTGCCAGTCGGGGTGATTTCAAACCACACAAAGTGTAATTCTGTAGCAACACACGATCTTATTAGCCCGACTTGCGTTCGGCGTCGCCGCCACATCTCATGAGAGCCTATCCAAGCCAAGGGAATCCATCGAGACATCCTAATGCGATGAGCAAGGCGAGGCTTCTGGCACCATGGTGCCTGGTGACGGTGGGGTGAGGCGCGTGGCTTTTGCACGTACCACCCCATCGCGTGCATGGCTTGAGATGAAGCAACCCTCCTGAACTCGGAGCTGAGAAAGTGACCTGACCAATGCGAATAGAGGCTCCTTCGTATTGGTGGAATTGGAGGCAACGAAACATGCTCGTGAGCTGGGGGTCTGCGCTGTCGACGATAAGGCGTCGAGCAGATGCCGAGCTGCAAGGATTTCCAAGCATGCTTATTGATGCAAAGACGAGAGAATGAGAAATGACAGCGATACTATATCGTTTAGGTTGTGTATTACGAAGCACACTCTTGCGCGTGTCCATTTGTCATCGTCTAGAACATAGGTAGATGGCATTGCGTGCGTGTGTCTGTCTGCGCGCAAGCCTCAGCAGGCGTGGCTGGTGACGATTCATGATTCGGTTCCGTCACCCGAATGCGTCAACCAGCGGAGATGCAAAAACAGGACGAGGGTTGCGCTGACGCAAAGTCGGAAGGGGATGTGACGCCTGGCACCCCGTCGTATATCTCGCTTTAGTAGTCGGGGCTCCTTGATTGGGCTGAAGAGCTGGAGTGCAATGGGCGGGGACCTTTTGTAACGCTGTTTATCATTGGTGCCAGCCCTGTGCGCGGCCCCCAAAAATTAACGTTGGCCGGCAAAAGAGTCATCCCAGCAGCACAGACAGACGGGGCTAGGCGTTAGTCTAGCAACTGGAGGGAAATAGTAGTAGGAGGAGTCGCAAGTCGAAACTGTACTGTTGTCAACTGCAGAGATTCAGCTCAACGGAGAGGCAGGATGCGAGGCTGACGGTGAGGGATGGCGAGGTGAAGTTGAGAGGAAGAAGCATCGAGGGAAGCTTTGCGAGAAGTCTGTGTACCTCTCATAACGTGACCTACAGTACCTATGTCAAGTTGCTAGGAAGGGGCAACTTGACGTGAGTGCCTCTAGGTATACTAAATTGCCCTGCTCGGTATCGAATCAAAGCAACTCTACTAGACTTGGAACTCACATCAACGTCAAGTCACCTATAAATAGCGTCCAGGGTTTCTCATGGGCAGAAGCTACAGCGGCCCTAGCACACAATTGGCCACAATTCACGCCTCACAATCGCCAAGATTGCTCTAAGTCTCGGGCAGTCACATTTCGTCAAGTCTGGAACTCGTATTCTTTGAGCACATGCAGGTGGCGTCTGTGTCTAAACCAGCATCATATCATGCAAGAGAAGAGAGAGTGAACATGTGCACAGAACAAGGCACCAAAGGGGACAAAAAGGCACAGCGAGCCAGTGTCCAACAAGTGTAGCCACTGTGTCCAAATCAAAATCCCCCTTCTTTTTTTTCCCTTCTTCTGACATGGGACTCCTTCGCTTCCTGCATCAACCCAAAGCTGCGGCTGAATGTACTGTTACTGTCACTGTTACTGTTAGTCTTCTGCCCTCCGTAGTCGGTACGTAGGACGTCTTTTTAACATTGACCAGCAGGGGGATTGAGCCCCACAAGACAAGCCTGCAATATTGCCATTGGCTTACATCGAGTGCTAACCTCCATCTCTAACCTTGTTTGACTTGAATTATGCCGCATTTCGGTCTGGTGCCGCTTCGTGTGATGCCTCGATGTTACTTGCACTAATTGAAGCCCTGGGAAATACCTCTAGCTAGTACCTTGCCTTCTTCTGTGTTCTGGAGTTTTACTCATAGATGGCTCTTTTGCAAACAAATAACCCGACGTCTGCTTCGGAGTCATCATCAGGCCCGTTGGGCTGCGTGTTACCAAGGTAGAATGCTGTTGACCACTAGATGCCTCGGGGCAGCAGTAGCACCAGGCAGCAAGTGGTCAATACATGCATGTACATGCATATGGATGTACTCGTACTGTACAGCAACCAGGAGCGGCAACGAGGAAACAAGCAATGAAGTGATGCTTCACACCGGCATCCCCCCTGCTGGCGATCCCCTGCCCAGGAGGAGCAACCTCCCCGTCGCATTGCCCTCAGTGCCGGGCTCCTCAACGTGCAGTTCTCGCACAACATGCAACACAGAACACATACCGAGGGAACTCGTACGAGAACCAGCACCAGCACTAGCAGCTAGCCCTGTTCTAGCATTCTTCTTGCGCTCAACTCGCTCACGCCTTTCCCGCCCCCCGGGTGACCTCGCCTGTGATCCTTCGGTGCATCGGCCGTGTGAATTCTGGATTCCAAAACAGCATCAACAGACGAGTACTGCTACGTCACCGTTGTTACCTGTACGCCCTCTCCCTGGGGCCTCGCATCCTCCGTATCGGTCCATCCATCCATCCATCCACCCATCCATCTCTTCTCTCTAGCATCGGCTCCGTTCTCCGTCCACACAACGATGCCGCGCACGCTGATTCCGCGCCGCTACCAGCCCGGACCCTTGGAATCCTCGCAGTGGAGCCTGAAAAGGGCGTACCGCAGATCCCCTTGGCGTGAATGCCCTAAACTGGTCCCTGTCCGTCCAGGTAAGCAGGCCGGATGGCCCGTTTAGCTCCTGAATCACGGCTGTCGCTGCTCGATGACCGACGGGTGCTGGGGTTAGAGCCGGGGGCATCTGGCACTTGGGGTCGTTTTGGTTCTTGGGGCTCTGCCTGGGTCGGTTTCACGGCTCATGCTTTGCTTTGCTTTGCCTCGCTGTTTGACTTATAAGCCTTGGCTGATTCCCACTACCCACTGCGTCTCTTTTGGAATCGATTTTAACCAAGACTCATCGTATTACGCCGTGTATTGTTTCTCCTCTGGCTATTCGAGCACTGAGACCTTCTGCTCGCCTTAATGATATAATTTCCCAATTAGCACGTGCTTTAGTTGAACACGCCTGTCAATTGACACAACTCCCACAAGATTCCACATTGAATCATACGGCGCTCACACAAAAAAAACTTACAAACTCTCCATAACTTGGTTTAACGTCTCAAGCGGTCGATTGAACCATTCAATTTTGGCCTCTGGGCAGAGCCTTGTCCTGTTACTATGCCTACAACACAGCGATCCAGAAGTCTCTCTCAAAGCCCTGAGCCTTCATCAAATAAGAGCAGCAGCTGTTCTACGCCACCAAAAAGGGGTAGAGGAGCAAGCAACAAGGACGCCGAGTGGTCTGAGGTAGCAGACCCAGAAGAGAGGAGGAGGATACAGAATCGCATTGCACAACGCAAGTTCCGTACGTCGCTCCAGCTGCATCCTAGTTGTTCTAAGCACCGGCTTGCTAACTACGTACAAAGGTGGCAAAGTTAAGGAGCAAAAAGAGAGAGCAGAGCGTGAAGCAAAAGACAAAGAAAACGCCGGCAACAGCTACCGCATTCCCGAGCCAGACGATGTGGATACAGAGCCAGAGCCATCAGGCCTGCCATGGGGCAGTGTGAGCCTGAGCCATATCGTCTCTCGAGGACACGAGGCCGAAAGCCGCAAGAGTAGCGGGCAGGGAACATACCTAGAGGACAGCTTTGTCGCTAGGAATTACTCCTCGTCTTTCAGCTCCGAGGTTCGCCAGACTGCCAGTTATAGCAGCGGCGGAGCCAACGATGGCTACGTGGATGAAAACACCTACGTGTATGATGGGCCGACATTTGGTCACTCCTACCCCATGCTTTCATGAAGACACATGAACATATTCTTATATATACTTTCCCTTTTCCTTTTTTTTCTGCTCCTCTTAGTCTTCTTTGTTTTTTTTTGTTGGCCAAGCCTCAATTTCTACAATTACCGGATTTTTCGTTGAGATACAATGTCTTCATGTCTATACTATTTAAGTTGTCTAAAGGCGCGGGCGCATATACGGGAAAGCATAAAGACGTTGAACACTATACCTCTTCTCATTGATAACGACAAAGATATAAGTGGTAGTTATGGATTCGATCGTTACATGTATATAGCTTTAAATAAACAAAGTGGAACTCGTAATGTGCTGGCATCAAAGTTAAATGGTATGAGTGATCCTTTGCCCCAAGCTTAACTGCTGTGCATGGAGGCCAAGGGGAACGGGCAACCCCCTTGCATTATGTCCAATGTGAGAGAATAAACGGTTACACGAATGTGTGTTGGCTGCGGTTTGCGACGGCAGATGGCGAACAGGGGCCTTTATTTTGTGGCTCTTGATCTAGATTTGTGGAAATGGACAGGCCGATCGTCTCGGGGGGTTCAACCTTGCCAGGCGGGCTGCATGAAGGATCCGGCACACAACTTGCTGCATAATTAGGTTACATGCCATGCTACGCACAAAATAGCCGGAGAATCCACTTCAACATTTTGTGACTACTATTTCCTGGCAGAGTGCTCGAATTGCTGTGGCGGTGATTTCCATTGTATATGTGGGAGCGCGTCGGTGGGGTGAGTAAGGCGGAAGATTCTCAGCTAGGCTCATTACTAACTAAAGAGAAGCAACGGTTGTCCTTCTCATCAGCTTTGTAAATTCCGCCAGATGTAATGCTTGGAACGAGGTGATGCAGATTATAATAGTAGACATCAAGTTCATCTTTTTGTGTACATATTGGGTTGAGATTCAGCACTTTGCCTCGGTACTATTATGCACAATCCAACGAGTTCGACTGTTTGTGAAATTAGTGTTACCAGACAACAACACCGTACATAACCCACTACTTACCAATATATCAATACTGCTCACTACCTATATACCTATTTATCTCACTTCACCTCGTTGTCATGACGCATCAATTCTCAAAGCTCCCGCTTGTTAATCGGCTCCAAAATTCCTCTCTGGGGTATTTCACATCGTCCCTGATCTCGCGCTACTCGGGCAGGTGCCACAGCTTCTCACTTCCTTCACCCCCACCTTCCTTCGCTCGGCAATCGCTACCGTTTGCACTGCGTACCTGCCTTACGCTCAGTGTGGGGTGCTCTTCACCGCCCGGCAGAGAGCCCATATTTTTTTTTATTTTGGTGCAGCAGCTCTTTCTAGCTGCAGGTCGCCGCAGCTGCCACCAAGATTTCTCAAACTTCAACTTGGCCTACGCGCAATCCCAACTACGCACGACTGAGTCTCTGAATAAACAGAAATCCGTTCACTGTGATTTGTTCAACCTACCTTGTCTTGTTCACGTTCATAATCTGCAAGTCATCATGGGAAATTCTGCCACCAACGAAAAGGCGGATTCCGAGCGAGGTAGGTTTTTCGTCGCTCTCTATTATTTTTAAAGGCAGCCACATATCGGTGCTCCAATGTGTCCGCATTGCCTATGGCCTTTACAAGTCTTTTTAAAGCTCATCGTAACTTTTCGCAGCTGCTCGCAAGGCCCTGAAGAAGGCTCGCAAAGCCGAGCGTAAAGCCGTTAGCAAGGCTAATGGAAAGTTGGCCAAAGAAGCCTCCAATGATGCCAAGAACCCCATCTCAGGCAAGAAGGAGAAGCAGAAAGAGCTGGAGAAGCAGCTCTTGGAAGTTGAGAAGAAGCGCCTCCAGAATTTGGCAGAGTCCAACAAGCTTGAAGCCGAGGCCAAGCAGCTGTTGAAGCAGGCTGAGGATGCCGACAAGCTGGCCAAGCGCGTGGCCAAGGCTCTCAAGGTACGACGTTACCCGTCTTGGTGCACATGTGGCTCTGCATCTGTTATTGACTTTGCCCGTAGAAAATTACCGAGGATGACGACAGCCAGCTACCTTCCAAGCCCAAGCATGACGTCGATGCCGACTCCTCGGATGGCAAGGACGTTAGCGCCGTCGTGAAAGACGCTGTTACTTCTACCCCGGTCGTTTCGAAGCCAAAGGCCAACGGTACTCACAAGGCTACTGAGAAGGAAGACAGCGGCGAGAAGAAGAAGACAGATAAGAAGAAGAAGACAGATAAGAAGAAGCTCAAGTCCAAATCCAAGTCTGAGGAGAGCAAGGCCGTCGAAGAGCAGGCAACCAGCGTCAAGGCCAAGGCTGATGGCAAGAGAAAGAGGCAAGAAGAAAGTGCTGAGCAGCCAGTCAGCAAAAAAGAGAAGAAGACCAAGGGAGGAGAGAAGGTTGCGCAGGTGACGGCCGAGCCGGTCAAGATTCAGGGCCTCGAGGGAGGAGCAGCTCGACAGGATAAGTTCCTTAGACTCCTCGGAGGTAAGAAGGCCGGCGGTCAACGCCACCAAGCCAGGCAGTATGGCCTCCAGCCAGGGCAACTCGGTGCACGCCGAGGCAGCCATCCAGCAGCAGTTCGAGGCTGGCATGATGCTCAAGGAGAGTGGCCACAAGCGCCGCGGTTTGGGTGCGTAGGGCTGCCATATGCTCTGAGCGATGATGTTTTGGCAAGTCCATCACGTGTACTATACTGCATACAGCATTGTCGTTTCGCATAGCATGTCATGTTTGCATCTGTTCATCACGTTTGACTTTGACGGATGAAGGTTATAAGGCGTTAGATAGGACTCACAGGAGATACCATATGGAATGATTTGTTTCTTGTTCTCTGGTTCTCTCCTCTCATAACCCCCCCCCCCCAAGTCACTAGATTTACAATGCCCATGCGCCGTAAACCACCATGATACCAACTCTAGGATCATGTCGCAAATAAGGCAAGATACGCAAATAAAATAACAATGCAACAATAGTGTCGGCAGTAGCAAGGCTCTTGACGGCGCTTACAGGCAATCAGTTTTGCGCACACTCTCGCCTCCCACGCCCGCTCTTCTTCCTTCTATAATATCAAGGTCTCTGCCGTTTTCTCGCAGACCCTTATCCCTTTTACTTCAACTATTTTTTTTGGTTCTTTTTGCTTTATTTCGATTCGAATTTGTCAGGTAGGTAGGTAGTGGATTCAAGGCATTTGAACTAGAGGCCAAAGAAGCGCGAGAGGAGCTCAAAGACGAGTCCGCCAAAGACGACGAACCCAAGCAGGACTGTACCAAGACTAGTTAGCGCAAGTTTGGGATTAGCAATTCGAATTGGACGTACCGAGCCAGAAGATGGAGATGGGCGACTTGGTGGTCTCCTTGGTGCGCTTCTTGAGCTGGTCCTCCGACTTGCCCATCTTGGCTTCCTGGTCTTTGGCGAACTTGGCGTTGCGCCGGCGCTGCTCGAGGGTTTGGGCCTGTAGGATTGGGATTGTTAGACTTGTTTTTTGTCTTGTTTTTTAATAGATGGCTGGATTTATGCTTACCATTGTGATTTATGAGTTTTGTTAAGAGAAATTGGTAACACGTTACAGTGCAAGACGTCGCTGGAGAGATTGCGCCCAGCCTGGGTGATGCGACTTCTTATACCAGACGCTTTAATTAGAGAGGGGGGGGCGAATGATTTCGGATGTCGTGTCAAATCTGACGAGTTTCGATCGTTTAGGACAGATTTTGTTTTTTCTTTGCAAGGAAACCGCGAAACAAGTCAATTAACGAAGGAGCGAAAAGGGCGATTGAGAATCGAAAGGAATGGAATAGGAAGAAGTAAATGGCCAGCAAGATTGATTTTCAGGGATCTGGACAAGGACATGTGTCGTCAAGGGAAAATAGCCGCAGCGCTATCTAATCAATAGGAGGTTCCGGATACGAGCTCACGCCGGTTACGCAGAGCAGCGGGCGAGGTAGACGGTACCTCGTGTAGCGGCGGGTTTGCCTGGGGAGCTGCCTGTACGAGTATGAGCACAGGTGCTTTAGCGCATGCGGTGGCCTAGAGACGGTTCCAGCCCAGTTGTCCTTTGCGGGGTGCGACATGCTGGACAATGGGCCGACGGAGCGATGCGATGCGACAGCGCATGAGTCCAGGCCGGTTCAGCGGGCAGTAGCGCTAAAGCAGACGTTGGGTACTTGACAGGTACCGTCCGCCTGCACCGCCACATGGTGCATCGTCGAGGTACTGCCCGCCGTACCTGGCATCGCCCTGTCTGGACATTAATGGCTCGGATCTGCCAACCAGAATTTAGGGAAATGTTATCCAGCACCCAAGGTACTTATGCACACTATAACTAGCCCATAGAGAACAGAGGTATTAATAATATAGATAACTCAGCAGGAACTTAATAACTAAGCGTAGCTTTTATTTATAAAAAGATATTTTTAAATCAACTTTAAAAATATAATATTTCCTTTATATTTTTTCATATTTAATAAAAAAACAGTTATTAATGTACTTTTTATTTCATAAATTATTTAATACTAAAAATAATATTTTAGAAAATGTTTTTTTATGTTGTAAAGTTAAAAAAGTTTCTTATTCTTTTAAGTACCTTCTGGTATTTCTTACCTAAAAATTTGGGGTGCTGGATAATGGATTTGGGGTGCTGGATAACATTTCCCTTATTAAAGCCTTTGCACCCGTTTGCAAGCAGTAGCTCCACAACAGCCGTGTGGCCATTGAGGGCGACCTGATGCCATATATCATCTTTATCATCTGCGCCGTTTGCAAGCAGTAGCTCCACAATAGCCGTGTGGCCTCTGAAGGCGGCCAATTCTAGCGCTTGATGTTTACCATCTGCGCCATTTGCAAGCAGTAGCTGCACAACAGCCGTGTGGCCTCTGAAGGTGGCCAGAACCAGTGGCGAGGTGTAACTGGGGGAGCCGTCCAACATGTTATTCATCGCTGGAGATGTCTGGAACAAAACATCCGCCATAAGCAGCTCCCGGGCCAATACACATATCCCGAAATAAGAGGCGATTTGTAACAAAGTAAAATCAGGGGCATGCTGTACTGAACCCGTACGGTTCATTCTGTTGTAAGTCAGCCACCAGTGCCGCCACACAGTAGATGCCTCTTGGAAGAAAGGTCTTGAAAGCCTCAATGCATTCTTATTATCCGCATCTGAACACCAACTTGCATGTTCTGGCCAGTGCATTACAACGTATTGCAATAGAGGAAACTTTTGCAAGACTGAGTCATCTTTCATATCCAGAGTTGTATTACGCAAGTCGCTCTTCTCAATATAGTCAAGACATACGTCTGTTAGAGTAGCATGCGCATATTCCGCGTTGATCTGGAACTCCTTGAGCATTGGGTCGCCGTCCGCCTCACTTTGTAATAAGTAATCTCTCGCTGACTGGTGGACAAGGCTGACTTGCTGGTCATGGATTGTAAGGATATGCCCGCATAGAGTGATATGATCGAGAATGGCCTGGTCCTTGCTGATTTTCGTTGTGGACGGGAGATGGATAGCTTCCCTCAGTTCAGATAATGTCAGTGGCCGAACGGCCACGGTGAGCCATTGCAAAATGTCAAAGACGACTGACCGTCGACTGGTTTCAATCTCTGCCAACATTCGGCTGTAGATTCCATGCAACCCTTGAGGAATTCCTTCTAAAGTTTCCATAATCTCAGTACATGTCCTTTTTCTCGACAGCTCTGCCATAACGAAGCCGACCCATAGGAATGTGCCTTGAGCTCGATTCAGAAGAGTGCTCTCAATACTCTCCCGAATACCATTGAAGCCCCGTATTCTTTCCAGTCTTCTAACGCTGCTGGTAATGAAACTTTGAATGTCGCTGTTAACATGTTCGTTGTTGTCAGGATCCAGTTTCACTTGGGGGAAGACATCCAGCTTGTCAATCTTTCGGCTAATAATCGCTAGTTTGAACTGAACACTGCTTGGCTTTGAGCTCTCCAAAAAGTATTCGTGAAATTTGTCAGCCAGTAGGCTTGATGACTTCTCGTCACATTCGTCAAGTCCATCGAGAACGCAAAAGACCGTTTCAAGGTCAGGAGCTTGCAGGAGCCTTTTCAGTACCACCCAGAGAGCGTCCAGAGACTCGAGTGTCTCTTAAGTTTTCTCGGCGCTTTCAAAGTCGGACAGAATATGGCTAACCAAGTCTGGGCGCTGTCTAATCAGCTGGTATACCGGACCTCTAATAATAGCCACAGCACTGCTGTGTTTCTCATCTGGAGTGCAAAAAAAGAACAACAGAAGTTCTGTGGCTTTGTTTCCTTGGGTGCGTCTTTCGAGTTCTTCGGTTAGGAAGATTGAGAGCATTGTTTTCCCTTTGCCAGGGCCTCCAGTGATCCAGAGACATTGCACGTCGCCATCAAGCCAGGATTGGTAGATTTCATTATCTCTGATCCATTCGCAGGTGCCTGCAGTCCTTCGGCCTTTTGTACTTTTGAGAGTTTCCCGGTCAACAATTGGGTCTGCAAGGAACAGCGCGTTTCGACAATCGTCGGATTTGCTTTGAGGTGGTTCTGTGTCGTCGAGAAAATTAGCGAAATGTCACCGCCTAGGTAGATGTAGGAATGAGATGGGCTGTGCCGGACCAGAAGCGTAGTAGTTATGTCCCTGATGAATTTGGACGTTATTTCCCAATGAATTAGAGGAAATATTGTAGCTGTCCATTGCTTGGGATCGTCAGTCAGCGTGTCAATTGTCGATGCATTGATGCTGTAAGAGCGTTGAGGGGTTTGAAGATGTCTGGTGCTTGGGCATGCCGTGCTCGAGAATAAGGCTGCAATTACGGGGTCGATAGCCAGGCGAATTAGAAGCTGGGGTTTCAGCCGCACGCATCCCCGAGCACTAAAAATAGCAAAGATTGGTTATCGTGAAATGATACGGTGTGTATTTTACATGTATTGGACAAGAATTCTTCGCTTTTGTACCAAGGCTTCGCTCATCCTATAGAAATCACACTAGACACCCCATTCATTGTCTAGTGGGCGACCCTATCCGTAACTTATTATTTCGGGGTAGCTCTCTATAACCATAGCGACCGCAAGGGGTTCGAGCATCGAAACCAGCTGTGAGAAACAGCCGTTTATTTACAACTACAAGCATTTGACTAGGTAGTTGATGCCCAATTTCTGGAGTATCCGCTTCTACGACTACTTTCTACTACTATAGCTGTATCCCCCTAGTATCTGCTCCTATAACTATGACCTTTGAGTATTAAATACTATATCCTATACTCTTACAGTTTTTAGTATTACCATTAAATTTGCATACGGGATGCTGAAAAGCAAATTTGAAGTGCTGAGCAGTCATTGCCTATAATTTTCCTAGGCAGTAACTATACGCCAAAAAGTGTGTGTAAAGCCTTTTGTGCCTGTTTTTCTTGTAGATGAGGGTTGCCCGCGCCTGCAAGTGAAGCGAACCATTTAGGATGATGAAGATTATCCAGCGATAGATGGTAGGATATAGCAGAATGTATAAGCGCAAGTGTGAGAGCTGATTGCATGCTAGACGATGGTGTTCCGGCATTAGAATCTCATAGCTCCCACTCTGTATGAGATGGATTCCATCTGACCACCATCCAGAGAGGACTTGAGAGCTTTTTAATGGTTCCAAATGGTTGCGATTCGGCCACCAAAGTGAGTTATGTCTGCAACAGTAGCCTTGGTGATACACAGACACATGAGGTGCCGTAATGGGATCCATCTGGGTTGGCAACACTTTTGGAGGTTGCAGTTGCTTCCTGATACGAGAGTAGCATTGTTTAAATAGAATCACCGTCATTTTCAAGAGTGTCGTCGTCTCTAGAATTGCCAAGTCCGGAATCGTTAGCTCTAGAATTATTGTCTCTAGACTCATCGTCCCCGGATGTACCACTGTCTCCATCCGCATCATCGTCTCTAGCCTCGTTATCTCCGAAATTATTATTTCCAGAATCTTCATCTTTAGGAGCGTTATCTTTGGGCACAATTTATTTAGGCATGTTGTCTTTAGAAGAGTCTTTCTTAAACGTAGAAGCACCCTTCCTAGAAGCGGTGGTTTCTTGATCCAATGATGGATGGCTCGGTTGAGGAGACTGGTTTGAAGGGACAGAGGTATACCGCTCACGTCTATGTCTCTGCGAGAAGCTGAGAGAGCTCGTGATACTAAGAAAATGGGACACAACCATGGCGGTGAAAAGCGCATTCGTGACGGTAGAAAGAAGGGCATGCTGCTAGAGAAAGTGGGAGAGTATCGCATTATATATATAGTGTACTAATAGAGTATAATTCTATTATCAGGTCTATAATCAAAGGTGGCGCTGTTTTTTTAAATTGTAAACATACTATCCAGGCTTTTGGATTTATCGGCGGCTTTTTTTCTATGTTTTAGGGTTTGTATTCAATATCGGTATGGCTGGAATTTTATAACTCAACTGTCGCTGGTGATATCTACCCTAGGATTTCGTTGAAGTCATCCGATGCATCGGCTGAATATATTGTTGAATGATCTAGCAATCGCAGCGTATAGCATATATACTATTAAAATGTTAGAAACATGCGAAAGCAACGAGCTCTCTCTCTGGGTAGATAGTCTTCAAGCGCTATGGGCTCTCACGGGTGTTTGCTAGGATAGAAATTTAACCAAATGAGGGATACAACGTCAAGACAAGCGATACCGTGAACTGATAAAATCGTCATATTTTGTACTTTTATACAAAGTTAATGAATCTATCGAAGAAGAAATTATGCAGTGGGTGTCATGCCGGCATCCTCTAGCTCAGTTTACCATTTCAGCTGCGGCTGGCTTTTCGAGAATCCCTGTCTTACCCGTGTAGACGAAGCCCGATAGTTTGTTGTGCTAACAGCGCTTTTGGTCACTTGGATGCATTAGTTTGCATGTGTCATTGAGAAGTGCTCCCTCATTCGCCGGAAGACAGCTGTTCCTTGAGAAGTGTGGGAGGCTGCATGTGCTAGTAGTGGCACTTGTAGTTATGTCGGCTGAGGAGCGATCCCGCCTCTCAAGGGCGGTGATGGCTTTGTTTGTCTAATACACATATATACAAAAGTTGGACTTATGACGGTAACTTCTCATCTCCCCCGATCGTCATTGTTCTAAATGTTCAAACTGGGGTGCGTAAGATAGGGAGACGGGTAACCGAGACAATTAAAGTACTGACGCGTGATGTCGCTATCAGATCAAGGTATCTAAAGTCTCGCGAGTGAAGCAGATTGTACCGGGATACTGACTGTTTTCAGATCCTAATGTGTTTTGGGCGGGAAACGACGATATGAGGCAAAAGACTATGGCGTACGCAGAGAGGGCGAGGCGTATTGCAGATAATGAGATGCTGAAAGAAGAGACAAGCCACCCGTGGAAAGAGGTACCGCACAGCGTATCGTGCACTTATCAGATATATGAGTTCGAAGGGGATCATGTTGGTTTAGAAAATGGCCCGCCTACGTTTTCTAATGCCCGAGATGAATTCATGTATTGGGAGAGTACACCGAAAGACGGCACAACCGAGAAGAGAAATCGACGCATCATCATCCTGGAAGACGTCTCCGCTAGGCTAGCAGAGATGTTGGGAGTCCTGCTAGATATCCCTCCAGAATTCTTCCTGGCGCACTGCGACGAAAGCGTGGACCTCAATATCATGGATGAGCAGTACGTCAAACAAGGCAGCTCGACGTATTGGAGAGTACCTGTGCCACAAAGGCGTTGCCTTCCCAAGGGCTTTCGTGTTGACGGTTTTGTAGACATTTTCTGTGGGAGTTTTTATCGTGGAGCAGGGATCCTGGACAAGAGTAATAGTTGGTTGACTTTTCGCAGCTTGGTATTTTACTGGGGCAAGTCATATGGAAACGGCTCATGGACAGGTTTGTGATTTTCCGGGTTGAGAACGGGTGTAATACGCTAACAAGGGACGATACAACATATAGCTGTTTTTTTACTCGATCCTCAGCTTTCTCATTTGCATCTAAATGGACTTGAATCCGTTGTTTTGGAGAATTGGGAGCCTGGGCGCGATGTTTTGCGCGAAATGATTGTAAATTCCTCGCAAAACAACCACGCACAAGTGCACAAGCGCTCAATGTTCAACGCTCTCGTCAGGGCCTACGAGAATATGCCCATAGTTTTCAACGATGAAGTGTTTTCAGCCACTTATTTTGCTCGCAATTGCATTCGCGCAGTGTGGGAAGAGCATATCTGGCGACGTCAGCGTCATTTTCATGATGTTCTGGTGGAAGATAAACGACTGTACCGAGTCAGGCAAAAATGGGCCTACGAGAGTGACGAGGCCATCAAGGCGTATGACGGCCTAATGCAGGAGAGGCAGAGCATCAATTTTGATAAGATGGAACTACAAGCCATCACCTGGAAATTCCAACTTCGAGACGCTGGCTATTTACCACCGGAAGATGAGAGCCTTCGGCGTATCACGATTGAGGAGGGTAGGGCATGGAGATTTCTCGAGGAAAAGCTTAGAGGGATGGATGAAATCATCAGCAGCCACATGGAGATGTATACCGTTCGTGCTAACATGGAAGAGGCCCACGAAGCCAAGGTTCAGTCCCGTGAATCTTACTTGCAAACGGAAGCCACCAACAAAATGGCACGAAGTTCAGGCCAACTCGCCAAGATAGCCACAGTGGTTGTACCGTGCACTTTTGTGGCATCAGTTTTGTCTATGAATGGAGACTTTGCAGCTGGTGAAAGACTCTTCTACGTCTATTGGGCCATCTCTGTGCCAGTCACCCTTATACTGCTGTTCTAGGTGATTGACAACGAAATGTCTAGGGGGGTGAGTGATTGCAAAGAATGGGTAAAGTCTCTCTGGAGCTGGTCACAGGGCTGGAGAAGGCCCAGCCAAACAATCGATGCGACAGAGGAGAAGCCAGAGGTTTGAGTTGAGCATGCTTCGGTGTTGGAGATACAACTCTGATGAGGAGTAAGGAGAATGACTATCACGAATATTTACTGATGATTTGGTTTGCTTCGATTCATTAATTACACAAAGATACCATAGGAAGATGATAATAAGCAAATGTCATTTGGAGATTCAGGTTGGCAGAAGATGTTTCCTCTAGATCTTATGGCGGCCATCCCTTTGGCTATGTTGATTTCATGGTGACAAACCGCCAGCCACCCTATTTGCGCGAGTCATGTATTATGTCTGATAATCTTGCCACACAAATAGTGAAGCGCTGTGTTATGCAATTAGCAAAACTCATTTCTTTACGTTTCTCGACCCAACATCCATCTCCATCGTGATTCGAAGACTCAATCCCTCGCAGAGCAGAGTTCAAGAGTCTCCTATCGTCGTCTCCGGTCATCATCGAGCGCTTCCGTAGCTCAGTTGGTTAGAGCTTCGTACTAATACTTCAGCTTTCAGCCCAGTCTTGGTAATGCGAAGGTCGCAGGTTCAAGCCCTGCCGGGAGCAAATCTCCAATGCGCTTAATTTTTGCTTTTTTTTTTAATGTTGTGTGACAATTGTCTCTCCGATGTATCCCCTGTTCGTCTGCGTGAATGTATAAGTGAGCTTTCCTCTCATCTTGGATCGTTGGAAATATCATTTGTACCTCGTCATTGCTTAGAACCGAAGGATAAGCCGAGGTTGGACTCCAGAAGAGTGACGCGAAAGATATCATTTATTGATAATTGATGTTATCATTAAAGTGATTGGTGCTTTAATCAAGCTCATCTGTATTCCCCCTGCGCAGCGAAAACGACGGCATGCTTATGCCAACAGTGTCGTTTACATCCGGAAAGCTTTCCATTGTGAGAAATGGCAAATCGTCTTCATCTTTGCTTCCTTCACCGATGAATAGTTCTTGAACTGACTCAGTGGAAAACGGAGCCGTAGCCAGCACTTTGACATCGCCATGTGGTGAGCCTGCATCGTTTCCATGCTCAGCCGTGTTGCAGAATTGCAGAAGCATTTTCACAACAGCCAGCATATCGGATTCGAGTTCATCCGTTTCATAATCCCCGATACCATCAATGATGCAAACAAGGGTGCGATCTCGGGGGAGCAAGTGTCGAACAAGAAAGACAAAGAGGTCACATAAATGCGAGATCTTGCAGTCATCCTTGGAGATACTATCCAAGTCTATCGCCATATCTAGCGGCATAAACTCGAACGGCATTTGCTGTAGCAGCTGAGCAATAAAGCTCCTGATTATCGCTGCGCCGCCGACATTGTTGTCTTCTTCCTCAACATGGAACCCACAGAAGAACACCAGGGTGATGTATCGCTCTCTCTCACGGAGCATACGCACCAGCAAGAGGCAGAAAAAGGATAGGGGAGAACTTCGCCATGTATCAAGACTCTGTGGCGAAAAATGACCATGGATCAATAGTCGTCTTGAGGTGGGAGCAACGATGAATTGGCGGAATTCTCGTGTCTGGGTCACTTGCACGGCACGGGTGTGGTATTTCCTTGGTAGTCGATAACTATATTCCTTGACAGCCAGTAGGTCTACGCTGTCCAAGTCAAGTGGAATGTTCAATAAGTCCAGAATAATCGAAGAGCTAATGATCCTGGGCTGTGGAGATACAGGCCTCTGTTGAGCTGCATTAGGAAAGCTGTCGAACCAGCCTATTTGACCAGTATGTAGGGAGATTTGTTGCTGCCCTGGCTGAAAATATTGTTGATAAGGCATTGGAAGTACTGTATTAAACTGCAATTGAGAATTGAAGCCCGATGTCTGTTGGGTTGGCCATGGTAGAGTCGTCTGGGGGCACGGGAGTTGATCCTCTGGAAATCTCCTCTAGTCTGCTGAGTATACTTTCTTGGTTGGCTAGAATTTGTAGCTGTCGCCTTTTGTTCTCCTCGGCATCGTTGAGCATGATAAGTACATTGTTGCATGCTTCTAAGGAGACTTCATGTATATCATTGAGCATTAATGTAGTATCTTTCGAGTGCTCTTTGACATCCTTATGAAACCGTTTAGCTTCTACAATGGTATGCACCGTTAGATGTTGTTCAGAATGCCCAATTCATAATCGAAACTTACCAGTTCGAATAGCTGCAAGGTTGAACTGTGTGTATAGTAGGTGGGCACTCTGTGCTTGTTGAATGAGCTTTTCACTGTTTATCTTGATAGCCTCGAGGCTTCTGAGAAGAGTGTCTTGATATCCTCTTTTCCCACGATAGACAACGGAGAGAAGTCGTTTTACTTGGCACGAGGTGGCAATATGTTAGCCTTGAACCGCGTCAAAGTTCGTGCCGTTGATGTCGAGGAACGTACTTTGTTTGGACAGGAAGAATACAATGGCATCTTCGATTGCCTTCATTACTGTCACAACCAGCGATATCGTTGCATCTTTTACCTTGCTACTGTCTGGAAATGTGATCAAATAGACCTCGGCATCGTTGAAGAGTTCTTGGATCTCAGCCTCATCGAAGCTGGACGTGACTCTTTCTCGCACTTCGGATGCCACTTTATACGCCTTCATATACCAAGTCAGCAACTGTAGATTGCGCACGCCTAGTACTTTACCAGATTAAGCTTACGTTGAGAAGTAGCTGCACTGCTCCTAGCACAGGAGAGACGTATTCAATATTGGGAACGAGGTTGACGACATTCGTTGTCGGTTCAATAGCACTATCACCCAGTTTGCGCAATGCTCGCTTGCAACGGCCCTGAAAATTTACTTGTGTACCATCGTAAACCTCACGCGCTCTGTGCAGCTGAGCATTGATGCTTTTCCATGTCGTCTGGTCTCGGATGCGATATCCCAGCTTCTCGAGCCCATCAGGTTCTTTCGGGTACTTGGTAGTAAATGCTGCAATCGCCTCGGGGAAAATAAGACCCCAAAACTTTTCGGGGTCTCCAATATCGCCCAGTTGAGATGTCGGACTTGGTTGGTTCGGAGTTTGATCCTTGCCCGGGTTTCCGACTACGCTCTTCCCGTCTCTTCCGGATTCGTTTGGCACATATTTCTTTACAGTATGATCGTAATGAGAGTTTGTATTTTGAAAGACGCCATGGTGTTCGGGAAGCCTATTATCAATATAGTCAACAGATGGAGGCTGCAGATGAACCGGTGGAATCGAGGAAGATTTAGTCGACATGGTTATTGAGTTGAAGACAGAAACTGTTACACAAGGGGCGGATATGACAAGGAAAAGCGTCTTATTCGTCACAGTTGACAGAACCGTGCTTCCAAAAATATATTAAAATAGTTAATAAGAGTATTGCCACTTGCTATTAGCCATGCCTTGATATTTCCCATCACTTGCTTATTTCCTGTCACTTTTCAACACCCTTGTGAAACAAAAAATGACTTACCCCTCTTTCTAAATATATTCTTGACAGGCTACTATTCCTTTGAGCTAACCTCTTACACGTTGGATACATATGCGGCTGAGTTTTTGTTCCTACCAATTGCTTTGCCGACCCTCCATGATTGCACCACTCCTTGTCCTTTGCAATCCGTCAAGATATTGCGCGGTAATCTAGTTGTCCCGTCGCCTTACGTTTCAGCCAATGGTTTCTTCTTGGCTGCATTGCTGCCTAATCGACAAGTCTCTTCAAGTGTTTGCATGATTATGGAGTGTATCTCTATTGGACAAGAGGGCGCCGTTTGCAGCGACCCCTGTCCCAGCGTTAGTTGCATACATATAGAGGTACCTTGCCTAGAAGAAAATACATACTGTAGGAAGGGTATTGCGTTCTCTTCTGTGGCGTTTCGCAACTTGTTTCGTTATATTATATTATATTTCATGTTATTATATTTACGCAAATAACATCTTTTCCGACGTTTACCAGCCATGGCTGTTTCATCGGCTGATGTTCCGAAAATCACTGAACCAAATCAGGGCGCAGCAGTACCAGCAAGCGTCACCATGGCAGAAAGCCCGGGCACGCATGCCTCTGGTCAGGCTAATGGGAACCAAGGAAACATGGAACAGTTATTGGTCAAACTGCAGCTCAGACTCGATACCGTAGAAGAAGAGGCCAAGCGCGAGAAACGCGATAGAGAGCGACTTGAGAAGCAAATGCTGGGATACGTCGAGGAAATTGCCAGCGAAGAGGGCGGCGGCCTTTTATCCTCACTAACACTGATGCAAGAGAGGGCAGAAGCCATGATTAACAAAAGCAACACTTCGTATAATGCTTGGCGTAAGCTGAGAAGCCTAAGGACAAAGCTTCGGGAAATCGAAGAGGAAGAAAACACCAAGGAAACAATGGCCAAGAAGGAAATGGAGTGGGCAACCTATTTCGACGTGTTGAAAACCCAGCTGCAAGATGCGCGACCGGGAGCGCACATTCCGACATTAGAAGAGGTCAACGGAATCAAAACAGAAGATTCGGATGCTGAAGACGATCCGGAGAAGGCCACGGCGAATGTAGTGCAGGTGGAAGTGAGTCCACTGAACTGGAGCAGTTTCAAATTCCAGGGTCATCATGGAGACCAAAACAGGGATCACTTTGTCATTGAAGTCCTCACAGAAGAGCCTTCAATCACTTTTGACGGCTATAACAACCCCTGGTTCATGCGCTACGCCGAAAAATCGCAAAACCCAGCAATAACCGCAGGCGGAAAAGAGCAAAAAGTCTCATCGTGGGCTGAGATTGCCAACAACGTGACCAAAGGCCAACAGCTTGTGCCAGAGCGGATTCGAATCAGATCGCAAAACATTATAAAGATACTCAACAACATATTGAAGAACAAAGCCAAGGATTATCGCATGAACAGCGCTCTTGTCATGATTCGACCTTTCCGAGCACTCGTCTACTACAACCAGGAAATTCGTGACAAGTTTGCACAACTAAAAGAGAAATTCGGCAACGGTGAAGTTGTGCTGGAGCAACAGAAACCCTCAGAGGACCAAGAGAAACCAAATCAAGAGGAACCAAAACAAGAGGAACCAAAATCTGGCGCTGAA